>CACRXP010001427.1:0-21580 GCA_902702965.1 Spirometra erinaceieuropaei | reverse complement strand
GCCTGAAACGCTGCAGTTCAGGTAGGCACACCACTCTTCCATTTTCGTAATGGACAGGAGCTTGGCGAGGTCACATGACTCACTGTGCTTTGCGACGCCCTCGGCATACATTCGATAAGTAGACGTGTTCATATTGGGGATTGTGCTCACAGGCGGCAGAAGATCCAACTTTTCCAGGTCATCCATGGTGTGTGAAATTTATTCTAAAGGCATGAATGTAGGCAAGACAGACAGGTGAGACGTTATACAGTCAAAAGAGAACCAAATAGTTTAAAACAAACGTCCTGTTAATTGGAACGCAAAGGCGCCTCGGTTAGTCATATATGAATGATCTACCGATGAGGTGGAGAAATTAATCTGAGCGTCGAACACCATGCACGATAGAATTTTCAGGACACCGAGTTTGCCCATATCGCGGAGCTTCCGTACATAACTCATCGTACAACAGGACGGCACTTAGTCAGTTTGAGTGAAGTTCACCGGCCTGCCTGCAAGATGAATTGCGGACGTTCTATTTAGTCACGGGGCTCCAGTCCAGTGCCTTCGTAAAATACTTTTCGATAAATTTTCCATTCGGTCATTGCAGTGGCAGAAAAAGAAAAATATATAGTAGATGTGCTAACTCATGAACGGACAACCAAAATTTCGAAATGCGTTCTCGTCTCGAAAAGATAAATTAAGTAGTGTTGTAAAACCAATCAAGCTGTAACATAAATCTATAATGATCCGGTTACGTCAGGGTGTCGGCTTTCGGAAGAACTTATTTTCAGCTGCATGCAAGATCTATACTCTGCAAAAAATGACTACTTAGTTAGTATGCAACTTTCTCATTGATTTTCGATGCCCTTAAAAATTCCATTATATTTCGTGGAAAAAATACATAAAAATATTCATTCTTCTACTTTTTCGGCAGAAAATCACGTCTTCTTCCAATTTCATACTTAAAAGAAGGGTATAATTCGGTTTTAAAAAAAACTTTTCTAATTCCCGAATAATTTTGGACCCGACCTGCTGTTACACTTGCATTCAGGGTTTCAAATCCACAAGCCGTATATTTTCCGTGTACGGAAAACCATGCATTTCTCTACGGTGTTGTGAGGAGACCATATGGGGTTCATAAAATTAAGCAGTGGATTTGAGCAATATTGTTAACTTTACAAGCCACATTCGTAAATGCAGATACATGACGTTTCATGAACAGCCATTTAACGGTATTAAAAAATCTCACAACTTTAAACTTTTTTAAAACCGAATTATACCCTTCTTTTGAGCATGAAATTGGAAGAAGACGTGATTTTCTACCAAATATGCAAAAGAATGAATATTTTTATGCATGTTTTCCACGAAATATAGTTGAATTTTCAAGGGCCTCGAGAATCAATGAAAAAATTTCATACTACTTACGTACTCATTTTTTGCAGAGTATAGATCTTGCATGCAGTCGAAAATAAATTTTTTCGAAAGCCGACACCCTGAGGTAACTGGAGCATTATAGATTTATGCTGCATCATGATTGGTTTTACAGCACTACTAAATTTATCTTTTCGAAACGAGAACGCATTTCGAAATTTTCGTTGACATTTCATGAGTTAGCACATCTACTGTATGTTGAAAAGTTAATTCCTGTTTGCCAAAGGAGTTTTGGTAGCTGGAAATGTCACAAGGCAACGTTGTATGACAATCTAATGCATGTACGACAGCTCAGCCGTCATGCCCGACGATGTCAAGCGTGTCCTCCGCCACAAGATGGGGCAGGCACGGCGACTTGCGCGTGAATTAGTTTATAATGGGAGTAGACTTGCGCAGCATCTACCGCACTCTTTACTCCTCCCCCATCTGAGCCCGGTGTCAAGACAAAGACAAGAAGACCGGAGGCGGGGGAAGGAGCGGGTGGCTGGCACGGCCGGAACCGCATCTAGACGTACCCCCACATCCTCTCGTCCACAACAAACACAGGACTGGATTTTAAACAATAACAGCACCACAGCGGGTCAGAAAGACGATGATTTGGTGGCCATGCTCACGACCCGTATACCCAGCGAGAGCGCAAGCGCATCTAACGGCAGGAAAGCAGGTGTCAGAGAACTGCCAGCGCACACCAGGCTGCGAGGGTTATGATCTGTTGCCCCTGGCATAGCAGACGCTTACATTCGTATCAATTTGTTCATTTTGTAAGTATATTCAGATCTTCGCATAACTTTCAGTGCCTCTTTTTCATATCTCCTTTCTTAATCGTCAGCGGAATAAATTGGCTACGCAAACACACCAAAAGTCTGAGGGAGTGACGCCGCGGATCCCGAGCGGTGATGAGTTCATCAGGAAGTTTTCAGAACAGGACCAAAAAGCGCAGCATTCCAGTTCACGAATGCTTGATGAATCCTACACTATATTTACGGATAAAGCCTTTTCTTGAAGGAGCGTCGGTGGTCTTGAAATCGGCTCTTCCTTCAGAAGACGACATACGCAGCGTTATGGTTTAAACAACTAAGAACTTTCGATCCCGACGTCAGGAACCACCCTCAAGACAAGGACATTATTAAGGTGTGTAACCTTTGCACTTCTTCAGAGACCCACGGTAAGTTGTAGACTCTGACAAGGTGGGTAGCACATATTTAGCAGACGATATAAAGTCATGAGTCAGGACATAGAGATTATTACCAGATAGGTCGCGCGACCGACTTACTTCATGCCTAAACTGTCCAAATGGGAATTTGCTGACCTGTAACGTATTCGAGCCAGTAGTTTAGTGGTACGAAACTTTTCTACCCGAACAGGGTTTCGAGAGAAGCCGCGAAACTGCGCAGGTTAGTTAAAAATAATTTTTAGTTCTTATAAATCTTCATTTAGTTGTCGAAATCGAACTTCTTTAAAGAATAGTACAGGGAAGCGGATAACGTAACAATGATTTTGTCCCAAATGTATATCTCCAAAGTCTCCGTTATTCATTTTTCAACAGAAGGAGGCGCATTTTTATGGACCACTAGAAATCAAGTCACATTCGCTACTTGACGACGGGACACCAAGAGCTAGAGATTATACAGTTTAACATCTCACCAATCCTCTGGGAATTGTTAACAGCAGTCTCTTGGCATCCAATGAATTAGGGGATCACGGAAGACGCTTTGGTAGAACTGACGTATTCTTTTCATGCTTAACTAATAATTCGTGAAAAAAAGCCATGGGATGTTTTGGAAAAGCGAGCAGATGCATTATAAAACAACAAAATCCAAATGCTTTATCAACTTTTTTGTTAAAAGGGATTAGGCTGGCGTATTCGGACACAGAGACCAATTAGCCCCTTATTTTGCAACTACTTAGGAAGAAACAGCTTTGCCTCCACAATAACATCGCGCCTCCTGCTAAGAATGGTAATAATTGTAGTACCATTTCAAACCACTGTCATATATGACAAAAGGAGACCGTACTCCTCATTTCATAGGAGTCTTTCACACGCTCATAAATCCAGAATACGCTGGCAAACAACAGGCGTTATAAAAAAGTTACTGTCCCTAAGTTGCTTTGTCCCTAGTGCTAGCGCTGCGGCGAAATACTCTGAGTGGTCATCATGCACTCGTACATGCACTTGGCATATCGAACTGGTTCGACAGTACCGGTTCCGGAGTTTTCTCTTCAATGACTGTTTTTTTAATATCACATAGTAAGCGTTTTGAGTCTTCCGTTTATTTGACATTCTGCGACCTTCGTTTATCAGAAGAAATGTATTATACAAAAGGTTGACATGCTTAAGCTCTTTTATGTTCAAGAAAATGTTTGCCTGGGACTTGGTAAATTCAAACAAGGGAACTATTACTATCGCGTCTGGCTCACGTTTATAAACACAGTGCACGGCAGCCACACCCCACGATTGTCAAAATGAATCAAAAGGCAGACAGACACGTCTGAGGAGCCTGCTCAGTTGTCCCAACCTGTATACGACTATATTACATAGTAAAGTATCCCCTTGCAAACCGCTCGCTTCATACAACAACCGTTGCTGCGAACGTGACCGACGCCTTAGTAGGATATCCTCCAGGTGGCTTTTCACTCGTTCGAAGAGTATGCCAAGTCTTCCTCGAGTCGGCTATCAAGGTAACTCTAGGAAACGTATTCCTTCGAACATGATTTCAAAGAGAGCAGCAGAGATTCCACAGTCTCAGGACGTTGTCCAAATAAACAAGCACGTTAAGTTCAGCTCAAAGGAAGTGAATTTCTACCGAAACGTGTGCCCAAGTCAATTATCGAGCAGGGATTCGGAAATTTTGAAAGCGGTTGGGGGCGAGAAAGAAGGGCAAAGGTGGTTAGAGTCAAGGTTAATTAATTTAAATAACACTGAGCGCAGGCTCTGTATTAGTACGATTTGGTGTCCGTGACGAAAGCTCTTGGCATTCTTCTATGCGCTAGACGGTTGTCGCTTGCGAAACACTAACTGGGACTACCGGCTAAGTTGCATGCTGCTGACGAGACGAAACGGCTCCTTGAGTCTTCGATTTACAAAGCTAGCGCAACCAATCACCTCGCAGGCATGTTAGCATCTCACCTAACGGACGCGCGCGCGTTTAGGGGGCTGCGTGGGACATATGGCCAGAGGAGCGGGCGTATACATCGCCCGCGAGAAACAAAAAGAGGCGGTCAAGGCAGAGGCGCAGCGAGGTTAGGAGTGAAGCACGCTTTTCTAGTGGGCGGATAAGAGATCTGCGATTATTGAACGAACCTAGAATAAGGTAGCGGGGACGCAACTCGTCAGGTTCCACCCTGATTTTTAGTAAACGTCTTAATTGAGCATTATGAATTTCAATGAACTTGTCGTACTGTGCTCGTACATGAGTGGTGACAATCATTCCGTTGGGTAGATATGCCACCGAAAGTTAAGCAGCAACAGGGACTTAAACTGACTCTGACAGCCAGGCCGTATTCCAGCATACTCTGCTTAGCCATATCAAAAGTAGGGCCGCTGAAAAGTAGGAAGGCATACAATAGCGTAGGAACAACAGAAAAGGCGACTAACTTAGTCGCTGGGCAGATTGAGAATTATCAGTTTTTTAGTGACTAAGGCGGGAGGATAAGTACGGGAAAGCCTAATATTACCACAGAGTAACTTGCTTGACAGGGAGTGCGGTGGACCAAATGAGAAAGACGGCAAGCTGCTTCTGAGTGGGGACTTCTTAGGCCCCTTACTCAAGTTACTACCCAGTATTTCATGAGACGATCGATGATCGAACAAGTGGTGCCGTAGAGTATAAAACTCATTCAGTGGTTCTGAACTGAATTTAGTAAAGGACCAAAAAGTAAGAACTGACAAAGCGCAGTTGTTAACTTTCTTTTCGACTTCTCGCTTTTATAAAGGGAGATTTGAGGTCAGTTGTAAAAAGAAGACCACTGACTGGCGTTAAATAGCACGCAAGCACCGGTGTCAAACGACATAGGCCCAAGTTGTCGGGGCAGAACGCCCGTTATGACGTCCCACTAATGCAGCAATAACTATATCACCACTAAGCATCAAGTACTCAAATAAGGTTAGGTCCCTAAGGATGTGCTGGCCAAACCGAATAACCCCGCCTGCGTTAGAAAATATGCGAGGTAATTAACAATGATCAGGAGTATTGAACGTACCAAGCGCTAGACTTTTGTCTTTTTTGCTGAACAAAACACTCCCAACTCCTACTGAATCCTTTGAAATCTAGCCAGATTTATTTGCTACGGTCAGCGCCTCCACGTAACTTTGCAGCATTTGAATCGGCGACCAGTTGCCGAGTTGGGCGGTAACTGCATTCACTTGGCATTCTCCAAGGCTTGAAAACACATGTCGAATCTATGGGAACAAACCCTAGAATAAATGCATAGTTTTCGAGTCAATTTCTTATCCCTTAGCAGTATATGCAACAGATCCCATTTAGGTGCTTTCGGTGAAAAAAATGTGAAAAAAGTGCCGAACTGCCGGAGTAGGCGCTATCGACAGACAAGGGAGAGAAAAAACAGTTAATACTAAAGAACGGTCACTTGTACGTTTGCACAGCAAAACACAGGCAGCTGCATTCACGTCGCAAATAAAATTTCTTTCGGTTTGATAGCCAAGCATTTGTCAGCCCTTACGAGCTGCGAACGCCATTTCGTGGTAAGTAGTTGATCAGTACGTCGACGCATTTATTGATTTTAACAAAAAGATTGGCCTCCTCATATAAATAGGTAGACCGGACGATTTACTCGGTCAAAGAGCTGCCTTTTGCAAAATTACGGTGATCACCACAAATCCTGTGCCGATCAAAGGATTCTTTCTTGAAGGAAGAACATTGGGAGACTACATGCCACACACAAAGATATGAAATGAAGGTGCGCCAAAAAAGGTGAAAAGCTGTACCCCTTTGATTCTGGTTTTTAAGTATGTAGCCGTATTATATCGCAAGCCATTGCTGTAAGAGCATTTCTTTATGTGTTTAATAATAATATTTCCATAGAATAGCAAGCCAGTTAGGTTTTTCGGCGGGTTACACGAAAAATTTGCGTATTAAAAGCAAATGGTTTGGAAGATTTCCGCGGTTGAATTGTGAAGCCTATGCTAAGCCCCATTTCTACCGTCCACTCAAATGAACTGGCTGTCCAGGGGATTCGTGGAAGTAACCCCCTTAAGTTATATGTTTCATAGGCCTATAAGACTACCAATCGCTTGTGTTACTAGTACTCATAGACTGAAATGGACTGATAAGATTTTAATTGTGCTTCAAGGGCACCGCAACACAGACATTTCGGTGAGCTTTACTTAAGAGACTGATTATACGACGCAAATAAGATGTACCAAAAGTTTTATGTCAACGCTATGTCTGCATAATAAAGAAAGCTTGGAATTAAACTGTTGAAAATTGAGGAATATGAAAGCCTGTAAATTAAACTGCTAGATGTAGAAATGTGAGTACGTTTCTAAATGCATAAGTTAAAGCAAAAAAGTTAAGGTACTTCCGCTGCCCGATCGTAGAAGTAAGCCTTATGCGTATTATGATAACATAATATAGGTGTGTCCCTGCCTCATACGCGTATCTTGTTTTAATAACTGAGTCAGACTTCAGCAAGCACAAGGCCTTTCAACCAAAAATAATCAACATAAACAAACCTGCAGTATTCGCAAAATAGTTCTAGACTGCCCTGTTCACACATTTTATATAGATGACGAGACACAGTCAGAGACCACAACCTCTTCATTCTTGTGCCGACAAAGAGAGTTTTCATTCCTTTTTTGAGAAAGAGTGGCTAGTAATGATTAGGGGAGGACGTCAAAGATGGAGTTGATTCTAAATATTTTCGAACCCATGTGGAAACGTAGAACAGCGTTATGAGTTTATCTCACAGTCTTTCAGGGTAGTCAAGTTAAGGACTGATTAGACCGTCATGCATTCATGTAGGTTAGGTAATGTGGATATTGCAAAAGCTGCCGCAGGCCATCCCCCTGGAAGCACTGCGCCCTTACTGATGGTAAGTAATTTCTTGTCGCTTGCAAAGCAACTCCAATTTGCATCGATGTCGACAACAAATATCCATAAATTTGCCTGAATGTTTACGAGTATCTGGAACTGCCCATGAAATGCGCAAAGGTACGTTTGGAATTTTAAATAGTGTTTCAAAACTAAGAGACTGATTTGACGGATAACCACCGGTGCATTTGTCTTCCGACTTAATTATCGAGAAACCTAACTTAACTGCCTCACTTAGGACAGATTGGCTAGACAAACGATTTTCTTCTAGAAGCTCAGAAGAAAAAGATGTTTAAGCTAAGCGGTAACTATTTCCCATTTAAGAGAAGATGGTGAGAAACCGATATTTGGGATAGTCGTGCGTTAGAACATAGGATAAGGAAAACAGTTTCTATAACACACCAAAGGAACAAAAATGAGAGGCAGTTTGTCAGACGGAGTTGACAACGAGCGTGGGCAGACCTCTTCTAATGCAAAAACCCTTAACTGCAATATATTACTAAATTTTCTTCGAACTCCGAATGGGCTGTTAAAGATAAAGTGCGCACTAATAATTTTCCCTGACTTGCTAAATTACTGATCGTATAGTCATGATGAAAACGTATACTGAACCTAAAAACAAAAGTATCCTAAAGTTGAAGAGGGAATAACCTTTTTTCAGGTATTAGCTTAACGATTGTTGAACCCGTCCAAAATGTCAGCGCTGTAAATTGGTCCAGACGGCAGAAAGTGAAACACTTAAATGCTCAACACACAGTTTGCGAGATGGTACGATATGGTGTCTAAACTGATAAATGAGTAAGTATACGATTACTGCTAAAGTGTGTCAGGCGAAGTGCAATGCATCCCAGCCATGTTTGGATGCACAATCAATAAAAACGAGGATTTGATTGCGGTTTCAAAATTTTGCCCACTAATGCATCAAACAAAACATTTCTCAAAAAGTGCTCCAAAAAGTTACAGAGAAAAGCCAAAATCGGCCGTATTTAAAAAACGTAGAAAAAGGACATGGATTGCGAATATAAGTTCACACAATTATTTTAATGAACTCAGGCCGATAGGACAAATCCGCATACATTCTCAAATATTTATGCAAAAATAACATTTTCGTGGAAACTGGAATAACAGATACCAGATGGAGTCACTCTAAGATAAAATTACGCTAAGCACTACTACGGTGAGGCCAAGATAAAAACTGTCATCTTAGGAGATACAGTGCCTAAACATGTTTGTCCTTTTTGTCATTCGGATTTTATACACCTGAAGATCTTTTATAATGAATGCGTGCAAGCGCCATTTACATCCGTTTATTTGATTTTTATTTAATAAGAGCATGTCAAAACTGCTTTGCTGTTATGCTCCATTTTATTATTTCAGCTGCTTCAGAAAAAACGCTTAATTCTGGTAGATAGCGTTGAAAACTCAGGAAACAATGGAGCAACCGCCTTCTTTATATTAGCTCTCGTTAGTCATATTAACATCAACCTTAGAAGTTAGCACGTGCGCGGTTAAAGCCTGAGTCAAATAAGTAATCGAGAATTCGAATCAGACACTACAACAACTTCGGATCCTGGGGAAACGCTTGGGTGGGTGCTTTGCAGACTTTCTACCTTTGTCGTCCACATTGAGACTACGGCAGTGGGTTTGGGATGACGGGAAGGGTCGACAGAAACAATATAGGTCGACTTAGTATAAAAAAGTAGCGGACCCGCGGGAAAAGGGGTCGTGCAAATTGCCAAGCATTTTGCTACCACCGTTTTTCGAATATTTTGAAATTCCACTATCTACTCGATGTCGAGGATATATGCGTTTGCTACTAGGGACGCTCTGCCAACTGTGACAGCTCAAAGATAAGTTCACGTCAGCAATCGCTTGGTAAATAATTTCTATGGGCGCGGGTTAATAAGGCGGAAAATTACTTAATTACTAGTCAAGCTCGTGGTCCCAAATTAAAGAAAACCCAAAATAAAAAATACGAACAAAACAGCCCGTGGATACACGCAGTATTCTAATCTTAAATAAACAGTACTGTGATCGCTGTGGTTTTATTCCCCCATCGCTTATAAGTGATGCATCATTATCTTCAAATAACTAGAAAAATGGAGTAGCGTTTCCAAAGTATACTGCATGAGACAAAGCTAGATATATTAAAATTACCGACTTAACATGATTTCGATTAACGGAAATTTGAAGAACGTACCAGACAAACTCGGGGATCGTCACTATCTTCTAAAAAAGGCGATGGTATTAAAACAACGATTTTATTGTATGCTGACGCTTCAAAACCAGGGACTCAGTGCAGAATTTTAAAAGCAGACATGGGCTATGATTATTTATATTACCTGGATAGTATCTTGGGGAAACTATCGTAGATGTGCACACCCGCTAAGTGTATGCGCGCAATCAGATAGCCCAGAAATTCATGTCTATTACCGCGGCATTTTATTATTACTTAAAACAACAACTTCAATGCCATTGATTGTCTTTTACTTGACGAATCCAATATATCTCATAATTGTTGATTGTCCATTCGCTCTCATATATAAAAAATTCATAACATCTTTTGGAGCATGTCCTTATTCAAGGAATAATCTTACGTGTTTTTGTGCAAATTGGAAACCAACCATGATTGCGTGTTGCGTGTTGCTATTCACGTATATACGTTTGGCTAAATACAAAAATAATTTCCAAGGGCTTTGCCACTAGGTTACTCGCATGTACTGTATATCTCCTGAACCGGCCAATTTACTGTAGAATTCCCAAGAGATATTTTCTGCTACGTACTAATTACACACGAGTTCCTTTTACAGTGCTAATATGAATAGTGGTCGGTAAGATAAGAAAGATTGTAATAATCCCTCAAAAATTGGCTTTTTAAGCATAAATTCCTTCCTGGCCTTTTCGAGTACGTGTAGCGGCCCAAGACGTTGAGGGCAGCGCACGTTAGGTAACGTGGAGCATTTGGTATAATTCCTGGATTATCTGATCTGGGGCGAGTCGTTAAACGAGTTATCGATCTCATCCAAGTGGACAGTAGAAAGAATTCAAGCGGTACGAAGTGCGTATACTAACAGCAGCGGGATAGATACGCAGGAAAATGTTAATAGATGCAAGGGGTATAAAAATCAAGGCAGAAGTAAGGATCCGTCTGCATGAAGGGATGATACCAACATACCAGTTTGACAGCCGGCGGGAATGCAGCGCTGTCGGCAACTGCGAGGTGGGACCGTGTGAAATACCGATGTAGAGAGAGATACGGTGCGGTAATTGCGGTAGCTGGGGGAAAGTGGTCGGCGGGGATGCAAGGATAGAAGAGCGGTTTTTTTCGCGGTCATACCATCTTCATCCTGAATCCACACTCCAAAAGTGTCAAATTACTTAAGTAACTCTGTTCAGTTCAAGGGACGGTACATACGGTCCTGAATGTTAACAATAATAACAATAATGATAATTGAACTTAATGCAAGTTTTCAGGCATTGTCATGGAAAGATAAAGCACAAATCCGGCCAGCAGTGAAAAACTTATAATCAAATAAACATGATGGCGTTTTTGTAAAGTTTGGAAGGTTCAGGAGAAAAAACATTGCTACCCATGAAAGGAAGACACTCGAGAACGAGATGGGTAACACAGCGTCGGAAATTATCGGTCACCATTTTTTTCACGAAATTGGGACTGGACAAAACAGAAGCACTGAAGAACAGCTGTCGCTGTTGTCTTAAGAAATTGTCCTGCGCGAAACCGGCCATAGGGATCAGAGACCGCGAAGGCCATCACTACGGCTGAGTGACCGTGTTTGAGGATGGGCAAAATGTGTGATTCCTTCCACAAAGTGGGATAGGTTTCACTTTCACGAGCTAGATTAAATATCTCGCATCAGATTGATTGAAAAACTTCATTTGCATTCGCTTCCAAAATGCTATCTAGGGCACCATAATTTCCCGGACTGTGGTATTTACGAAAACACCGAATCGCTATAGTCACGTCCCACAGAGTGAAACCAATGGTTCCGAGATCAGCTCCGGTCCAAGTCTGGATGGTCGGAAGCAGGCGGTCAAGATTTTAGAAAAGTTTCGGAAGGAAATCATTGAAACTGGGTGTCTGCTATAGGATTTCCAAGAGCGTGAGGGATGAGACTCTTATCCACTTAAAATTTTGCCTGAATTCCACATTATTGGTGATGGCCGGGCCTATCCAACGAATCAGTCATTGAAAGTTATCTTCGCAAATGTGCAAAGCCTCTTCAACAAACTAGACGAACTAAGAGACTTAGTTGATGAAATTAGGCCAGACATCATGGCATTCACAGAACCGTGGCTTACTGAAGATATCGCAGATTCAGAAATATCACTAAGAGGATATCAGCAATTCAGGAGAGACAGACTAAGCCGAGGATGAGTCATACTTTTTGTTACTTGCAAGCTGAGCACCATGACTGATGTGCATAGACATGTACGGGGTGCGGAACTGCTAAGCGTTACAATATCTACTAAGAATGTCCGATCACTGACGCTCTCGCTGGTGTACCGTCCACCTAGTCATACTTCTGACCAAGATCTCATCCTCATAACTGAATTTAACAAAGTCGGTGAGAAGAAAGATGCCCTTATCTTTGGCGATTTTAACGCTCCTTGCATTGATTGGTTAAAGTAGACTGCACGAGGGCCGCAATACAGCTTTAATCACAAACTACTACATTGGGCAACGAGCAAAATTATCTGCCAGCAAGTTACCTTTGAAACACGGGCCAAGGAAGGGCAGCAGTTTAACTGCCGTGATCTTCTTTTTACCCCAGAGGAAGAAAATGTGTTAGGCCTGCAGGACCGACCACCATTAGGGTCAACCGACCACATCACGCTTTACTTCGAGTACTCACTGTTTTCAAACCCGTTTAACCCGATAGGTGGAAGGGAAACATTTGGAAAGGGGATTTTTCTCTCATAAGGAGGGAAGCGGCAGCTGTATCATGGAACGCTGAACTGCATGGTCGAGCAAACGACAACTGGAATACTTTCAGTTCCTTTCTGAAAGAGATTGTTTATTCCGATAGTCCTTTCAGAAGAAAGACAATCACAAACCCCCTAAAATGAATAAACCCGGACTTAAAGGCCTTTTTCAGAAGAAGGAATAGTCTGTGGAGACGTTACAGATTAACTGGCTCCGAAGAACACTTAAAGGGATATAAGCGACAACGAAACGTTTGTAAAAATGAGGCCACAAAGCTGCGAAAGAAGTTTGAACTGAACATACTCCGAAATTCGTTGGAGCATCCGAAAATTCTATATGGTTATATACGAAGTTTTAAAAGACCTCAGGAGCTGATCGCTGTCATTAGGTCTGCAGATAGAAAAGTGGAAACTGATGACCAGGTTAAAGCGTCCCTCCTTTTTAAATCTCTGTCCATTTTCACCCGAGAACGTAGAGCTATATTTGCCCATCTATCCGCTCACTAGCCAACACCTACTACTACCGCCTTTTCTCTCTTACCCCCTCCCTACCCTCCTTAATCGAAGAACCGCTCCTTGCATTGACCATAGTTAGGGTCGAACTACTTCGGCTGAAACCTGTCAAATCGCCTGGTCCAGATAGAATTCCCGCAGTAGCACTTCGTGAACTTGTCAATGAAATGTGCAAACCCTTATCCCCAATATTTCAGAAGTCATTTGAAGACGGCGAGCTACCGGAAGAGTGGAAGTGCGCACTCATGACTCCGACCCATAAAGGAGGCTCAAGACTTGACTGCGGAAATTATCGTCCCGTCAGTCTTACTTGCATCGCGTGTAAAATAATGGAACGGAATATCAAAAGGCACTTGATGACATACCTGGAACAGAACAAAATATTGTGTGATGCCCAACATGGCTTTCATCGAGGGCGCTCCTGCCTAACGAGTGTCCCTTACTCGCACGAGAAATGGACACGAGTTACCGATAAGGGTTTTCCAGTGGATGTCATATTTTTTTTCTTCAAGAAGGCCTTTGACATTGTCCCACACGGGTTTCTTTTACAGAAGATCTGGGATGCAGGAATTCAGGGAAGAATGTTTAAGTGGATCAGGAGTTTTCTGTCCTCCAGAGTACAAAGAACCGTCGTTGGTCACTCTGCTTCGAAATGGACAAAGGTGGAAAGTGGTGTCCCACGGAGTCCTGTCTTAGGTCCAGTGCTCTTCCTGATTTATGTTAAGGACTGCCTCAGTGAAGTGAATTGCGACGCCCTCATGTTCGTGGATGACATAAAAATATGGAGGGAAGTCAAGTGCGATGATGATGCAGAGAAGTTGCAGTCGAACATCGACAAGCTGTGTGCTTTGTCGAACAGATGGCTTTTGAAGTTTAACGTATCCAAATGCGTGGTCTTGCACCTGAATTCCGGCCGCAATGCCTCTCCCAAACACCAGTACTATATTGACGCGACGAGGTTAGGAACTGTGGAAAGACACAGAGCTCTGGGTGTATGGACGACCACAAATCTATCGTCATCAGAATACTGTAGAAAGATGGTTCAGAAGGCAACTAGTACACTACACTGGATCAGACGTGCATTTAAAATATTTCCTCCCGAACTCTTCGAAAAACTTTTTGGTGTCTTTGTAAGACCTCATCTAGAGTTTGGAATGCCAGCAGGTTCACCACGGATGAGGAGGGATATCGATTACTCGAACAGGTGTAACGCAGAGCGACGAAGATGGCCGACGTGCTAAAGCATTTGTCTTATCCGGAGAGGCTAAATTTGCTTGGCTTATTCCCACTCTCTTATAGACAAATAAACTGCAGTCTACTTTGGACGTTCCGGATTGTCCGCGGCCAGGGTTGCTCATTAAGAGCAGAGGACTTCTTTGAGTTCACCCGTACAAACCAACTACGCGGCCATGCATGCAAAGTCGAGAATGAGCGCACGCGTTTAGACCGACGAAAATTTTCATTCGGCCAGCGGGTTGTCAGACCGTGGAACTCGCTTCCAAGAGGGATGGGGACGGCCTACACAATTTGTTTAAATGAAAACTTGCTCGTCTAGTTTTCGACAGAAATCGGCTTGTAAAGCATGATTATGTACAACCACTTTTGTAAAATCTGTCATATACAATCCTTCCACACTAATTTACAGTGACCTTATGCACTACCTTATGACTGCGATTGAGCTGTAACCCAATGACATTGCACATGGCTGCAATTTTATTTATGAGTACCAATCTGCGAAAGCATTGCACATAAGTAGGATTATCAAGGGCTCTGCCTCTAACCCTTCAAATATATACATATACACATAGATACATATACATAGTTTCCAGGAGTCGCCGGTGGAGCACCATACCAAATGCCTACATGAAGTCAAGCGGAATGACATCAATCGGGTAGCGGTCAACTATGACTTTTGTCCATTTGTCCTGCGAGTACAAATCCCTCGTAAGACATGAGGGACACAGACGAAAGCCGTGCCGAAGAGTAGATTAGAGATTCTTCTGCTCCAGATATGGAATAAAGTGTCTCTTTAGACACTTAAAATAATAATTTTAATTGGATCCCAGATTACAGGCATTGTTAGGGAAGCGTCAAACGCAAATTCGGCCAGCAGTGAAAATAACTCCTGTCGAAAAGGGATCAAAATAAAGTTGACGGTGGTTTTTATGGTTTGGGTGGTTCAGGAGAAAAAAACTGCTGACCGCAGACTGTCGACCGTCAAGAAGGGAGGGGTTGCACGGTATTCGATATTATCAGTCGCCAATGCCTTTAATGAAGTTGGGGATAGTCGAAATAGGGACGCCGAAGAACAGCTGACGCTGTTGGCCAAAGAAATTGTCCCTGGTGAGACCGGCCATAGTGTTCAGAGGACACAAACGCCATCGCTACGGTACAGTCGATCAGTGGATTCAGCACCCAAAATTTGTAGGAGCTTTTCTGAATGCAAAAATCGAGTAATAGTCCTCTTAAATAAAGAATAATTTGCAGAGTTTTCACACTCCTGAGTAGTTTATTCCAAATTGCAATTACATATACAAAAAAGAACCGACGATATTTAACAGCACGTGCCAGAGGAGGAAATAAAAAGACCTCACGGTGACTGTTACGTCGGGGGTGAACATTATATCTTAAAGTAGGGAGTGGATTAAAGGTGCGATTACATAAAAGCTTCAATAGCAAAAATAGTCCCTTTTGTAATCTACGAAACCATAAAGGATCACTGCCTGTAAGCCAGCAGCGTTCTTGGTAAGACAAATATCGGTGTTCCAGGGTTGAAACTCTCTTGATAAACAAGTCTTGAACGGATTCTATTTTCTTCCACTCAGTAGCACGCACGAGGCCAAAGAAAAACGGACAGTATTCCAGGAAAAGTCTAACGTACAGGTTCTGAAATACATCGGATTCATCTTTAACAAAAGGGCAAAATATAGGCCGGCCGAGTACACTACGCTGAATGACTCCACTCCTCACACATGGGTTGGAGTTAGCAGTGGAAATCTTAACTTGTTTTGTACGAGTGTCCGAGTAGGAGGATATAAAATTCAAAAGTTTTTTACGTATTCCCAAAGAGGACAGTTTCATGAAAAGAAGAAGAAGAAGAGCATGGTAAACAAGATCAAAAGCCTTAGGGAGACCGAAATATACTGTGTAAAGTGAAAAACCATTGTCCCTAGATTGGAAAACGTAGTCAAAGGAAGAGAGCTGACAGGTGTCACAAGATCGAGCTTTGAGGAATCCATGCTGAGCAGCACTCAGTAGCTTATTCACTGTTAAGTGACACATAATTTTATCTTTGATCAATGTCTCTAAGATCTTCTCGGAGGATGGGATGCTGCGTCTTTCTATGAGTCCGTACTTTTCAGGAGAAAAGTTTCGAGACATTTAACGAACGGTTTTCAGTGGATTGGACCACATACGCTGGCTGCTTTTCATCTCTTAGCCCGCTCAAAATTATCACAAATTAAGGGCAGTACCGAAACGTCATTATGAAGATGGAATCGACGAGGAAGTCTGCGCAACCTGTGATGAAAGGGTGGGGATAGGAAAACCTCATCCCCAACATTAATAATTTTCTTACGGGGGACAAAACGAGAAATAGGCGGATCCAAAATTTCGTACAGATTTGCAGTGCAAACATTTTCATCCTAACTAAGGAAGAAATCAGTCCAGTAGTAGGAACTAAGATGTGTTAATAATTCGGTCGAGCGAGTTGATCGGAAATCGTGGAAAAAGCCATAATTTAGGGACAAAGTTTTGTCATCCTCGAATTCCAACGTTGAAACAACTATGCCATGGTCTGAGCCCTGAGTGGGCCTAGGAATGACACTGACGATGGCATGCAGCCTCTACAGAAAATTAGATCAAGTATGGTTGAGCCTCGGGTGGGAAAATCGACAACCTGATTCCACATCCCAACATCCACAGCCTGAAGAAAGTCTTCGAAAATTCTGGGGCCTGAGGGCGGAGACCAGCGGACTTCGGGGAGATTAAAGTCACCCGCAACCAATTGATACTTAAAGCTGAATTCGGCCGCAGCATGAAATTCCTGTGAGAGTAAACGATCAAAATTGTCGTTGACATTGGGAGGGCAATAGACGCCGCCAACAAGAAACGAGAACCTTTTTTTTAATGAAACATGAAGCCAGCAGCTGCCTTCTACGGCGGAAAAATGCGGGATATCCAGCGTCGGAAATGTAGGTGTTGGCTTAACGTGGACGTAACTGTCCCCATCACGGCTGTCTTGACGATCATTTCGAATGCAAGTATAGCTTAGAAGAGAGAGTTCGGAGTCAGCTACGGAGGCTGATGGCCATGTCTCAGTTACTAAAACAATATCCGGACAATGGGCGAACACGGATACCTCGACCATCGATTTCGATGATGTCCGCCGCGTGGCCCACAGCAGAGATGGGAGCAGGGACGGTGACTTGGGCAGGGGTTTACAGTGCCAGTAGACTTGCGTTGCATCTACCTGCACCCTCTCCTCCTCTGGACGAACACCAGAGTCTGAAGCAAAAGCATCTTATTTTGCAAAGATCTGGCTTTTAGAACAAAAAGTGAGAGGGGAAAGGCTGTATGTTTCTGACGGAGGTGGGCTACATCGTCCAGTGCTTGGCCGCCCACAGAACACACGGTCCGGATTTACCCATCCGGTTCTGCAAAAAAGTTTGTAGCATTAAAAGATTTTGACGTGGATAAAAACGGGTAGGACTTGGGGGGAGGAAATGACGGGCAGGGAGGCTGGTAACGATGGTTAGGTAACTCATTTTCAACTGGAAATCCGCGGGCCAGATACGGCAACACATTCCCACCGGAACGAAACTGAGGATCGGATGAGTTAACTGACCCAGTATGGACATTAGCATGAGAAATGCCTCGGTAAAACGGCCGTGGACGAAACATGATAGGGGGTGGAGGATGCACTGCTTCCATTTTGAGCAAGAGTTCGATTATGACAGAATTCTGTAGTTATCTTCCTCCTCGAGAAGATAAAATCGACTTCTACCGAGAAGAAAAGGAAAACTAGTATCGGCGCATTACGACTGAGCGAGCGCAGTCGTTTAGCTTGTGCGACGCTGAAACCGAAGCCACAACTTTGCAGAATCAAATGCGCACCCTCTATAGCAAATAAGTGACCCTGAATGTTTGGCAGTAAAAAATTATGCCTGCGTTTTATTCTCTACTCGGTTTCAGAACTTATTACTCCAATGACTTTAAACGCCTGTTCAATGACCTATCGCATGAGAGGTCGCCAACTGCAAACTGAAATGGCCGTAGTGCATGAAACGCCAACCCCGCATTCACGAGGTTTATTATTGGCTAAGAAATAAGTTACCTTACTAAAAGCCACAACAACAAAAACGGCCTTTGACAGGTCAATTATTACAGGCCTAATACAGCTGTGAGCAGAAAGGGAAATGTCCTACAGTGAAAAAAATAATGAAAACCACCAACAAATACAACGTCAATTGTCCTTTGGCTTTTAAAGTTACTATAAGACGGGAGAGCATGGAGGTTGTCTATAGTGGTTTGGTCTATGTAATCATTAGGCCCAAAATCTAACTTATTCTGCATTTACAGATGTTTTCTTGCTTGTCCCAATTTCTTCTGATTAGTGGAAAAAGATTTTCAATAGGATTCCGGTTTAGGCTGCTGAAGGAAATAAAAATGCTTCGAAAGCCGCAGACGGAGAGGCTGACTGTAGTCTGAAGTATTAGATTATGGCCATAAGCTACATAGGAATCCTCCTTTGAGCGGTATACAGGGCCATTATTCCGTAAAATTACGGTGTCCATTCGACGTCGACGAATTTCGTTGTAGCCGGGACATCCTCTATAATGTCGATGAACGCCTTGCTGTTTAACGTGTCCGCTTTTGAACGCCAGACCGGTCATCCTCCGAATTTGATGGCCGTCGAAATCATCAGGCGTCGACATTTCTTGAGATATGTTGTCGATTAAGTGGGCTCTCATGGGAAGTTCTTCCCACATATGACCACCTGGGCCGACTTCGGAGACTTGTCTAAAAATAAGACCTCAATAAAGCAGACCTACCATGAACTCTTCTTTAGAAAAGGACTTTTTGGGATTCCAGTTAATCCTAAAAACAAAACTAACCACACAAAATATAGGCCTTTTCACCAACTCCAATAGCGGTCTCGACATTTCATGAGTTATGTCATCTACTGTATGTAGTTATATGATCTTAAACAAAATGCAGGTTAAATTGACGGGACGGTGGTTTTCCGACTCCGCCCTGCCCTATAGATTAGGAAGATAAGGGCAGTTTTTCATTCTTTGGCTGCTCACTTCTTCCATACCTCGGTCAGTTCTCAAAGTGCCAGTCAATAAAGTCGATCAGTACCAGGTAATCTGCCAGGTTTTTGGTCGGCTTCATTCCGTTTTTTTATACTGATGGGAAGTAGTGAACACTGTGCAAAATCTTGTTTTTTTCGGAATGATATAGAGGAGGATTACCTTCCTTAGTATAAGTCGACTAGATAGAACTGGCACTCTCACTTGGTCATTCGTCGCCAAATCCAACTACAGACTGACCTGAACCTGACATCAGGCGAAACAAGCAGTTAAATGAAAGGGCTGTTATTCAAATGTACTAGATTATGTTTACTAAGCAAGCCTTTGACGTTGTTAGTCCGAGTAGAACTTTGAAATTAACCTCAAATGGAATTGTACAAATTGTTCGCACGTGGGTACCGTGGATTTGCTGGGTTTAAGCCTTAGTCTACTCAACGGTGAAAGAAGTAAAAGGTTGTTTTACGTTAAAAAGCTGCTTGCAGAATATTAATAATAACAGTCATCAATACAATGCATAACTGCAGTGATTGCTGTTTTATGTTGGCTGGTTGAAAGTGAAACCCTTCCTCTTTGTGTCAAGGATTAAAGATGTTCAAACTGATATAACTGTGTATTTGGAGATGGACCTGGAACTCTAGGCATAACTGGCTGATGTTATAACTCACTGTAATTAGTCGCATTTGTCTTCCTGTGGATGGTTGTAGTCAGTTTAAGTCAGTTAATTAAGGGAATGAGGCTTTCGCCCTTGAGCTTCTTGATAGTGTACAGGACAGTCGAATCATAGACAGATCCTAGATTGCGAGAAACTGAGATCAACAGAATTACTCAGGGCATTCATACAAAAGGTTCAACTGAAAACTTGTGCGTGAGGACTGTTCGACTGTCGCAAACGACGACGACGCTAGCCGTTCACTGTGTACCTCACTGAGCGAATGCAGGACGGTAGGTTAGTTTCTCATAATGCCAACTTGTGCAGGACCTATCATACTCTTCCTTCTCCCTTAACCCATCTGTTTCCTTTGGCAAAACAGCGTCACAAAGGCCGGGGGAGAACTCGTGTGTAGTGATGGACATAAACAGACGGCCCGTCTGCAGGTGCCGCGCACTTCTTTGTCACCACGCAGTGTCCGCGCCTTTCAGGCGGCTAACTGTGATCTCACGTACTTTGGGGTGTCATCGGGGTTATATTTGAAAGAAGCCATGGAGAGGCTGGACTTCAAACATCACTGAAATATTTTATTTTAATTGGGCTTCTTAGTCTCTTGCATAAATTTTCAGTTGAATTTTATACATAAATCCCGCGCATATATCCTTTTTTTCGTCATTTTAACATCACGTGGATATGAACTGTATTACAACTTTCCACCCTACGTAGCCTCATTCCTATACGGATGGTGTCGTGTATAAAAGATGTTTTCTCAGTGAAAATTTAATAAAATCATTACACTTTTGGAGATAAATCGCCTTCACCAAACACTGCTATTATCAATTTATCAACCGGTTAGGATGCTATATTGTCGTATATTTCGTCCTGTATAACGTCATCGTTAAGTGCAAATTTCATCCACAGTTTTGGTTTTTCACTTATAATATTGCCGTTTGTTTGTTTTTAAAGAAAGACATTTTACTATCTATTCTCAGTTGAATGAGTGAAAGTTATGCAGTTTGCTCTATCGACACTATCCTCCGCCCTATATTTCATGAAAGGAAAGCATTTGCATGAACTAGTGATTCCAAAGCCTGTTCAAGGACTGGTCGAAGCGCTGGCTTATGCCCTTCAATGTAAGCAGGTACAACTTCCTTCAACTCGGTGACTGCAGAGCCCCCAGCTCCGGGACTTACTTTCTTCACGGCACACCACCGCAACAAGTTGACAGCCAGAAAAACTTGGGTGTGTGGATCGCAACTTTACTCAAACCAACACTGAAATACGCGAAGGCGGCTAACTCGGCCATGGCTACATTGCAACTCATTAGGCGAGCCTTTATGGGATTTGACCCTGACTGCTTTTCGAAAATATTTGGCACCTTCGTGCTGCCTCATTTAGAACACGCTATACCACGTCTATAACACCTTTTCTAGGTGTGGTTTTGATGCATCTCATGCATCTCCTATTTCGGTTATTTTGATGCGGCTTTTAGGAGAAACGAAAATTCCCGACAGATAGCGATAGTCCGTTATTTCTCCACCTACTCGTGCTTTCGTTATGCAAGGGATGTAAGGATTATGAATTTTAACAAAAGTTTTAAATTTAGTCATTTTACTGGCTATTGCTGCTGCATTGATACGGGGGATGCCCATGTTTTATATAAGGAGGCCCCGTTGTAGAAGTGCAAATAGTTCTTTCAT
>CACRXP010001426.1:62852-74205 GCA_902702965.1 Spirometra erinaceieuropaei | reverse complement strand
TTCTGTCGGTAACGGCGCCCGGAAGGGGCATGTCGACGACACCTTTGGGCAGTTTTTGCCTTCGCAGAAAACAGGAGGCTGAATCTCGACCGGCGTTGGGTTGAACCACCTCGCGGATCTCGATGGTATCGTCGGCTATGAAGGAACATGCAACAAAAAGAGGCAGCAGTAAGGCACACTTGGAGAAGTCAAAGTTTCGGCTCGCCAGTCCTCGGCCTCACCAGACCTACAAGGGCCTGGCTTTTGGAAAACTTTTGGCATATTCTTGGTTTTATCAGGCGTTATTAATATTCTACCTAGGGATTGGGCTGGTTCACGGAACAAACCCAAACACTCGACCAGCTGTGTCACGCTATAGGAGTTGATCCATTAAAATGACTCACACTACACGCGGTATACTCGAATCCAGCTGGACACCTCGGAACCGAATGAATTTGATAGTTCTTGAGTTTCGACTTATCCGACTTGATGTTGCACAGAATAAAAGGAAGTTACAATCGTTCCTCAGAATGTACCCCACAAAACCTGTGAAATTCCACAAATTAGTCATTCACTGGAAAAAAGAGAGCTACATTTTGGCCCGTGATAGCGCCGCCGCTGCGAGTCCATGCAAGCTACGCTGTGCATAAGCACTGACACATGGCTATTTGTCCCTATTATTCTTGTTGTCACCACTTGTGGCGATAGGACACGGAGATATGAACCTCTATCCGCAATAGAGACAGCCTGGTGCTAAACTCCAGGGCGATTAAGAAGAAGGCCATACGGAGACAGCCCGACGGCGAGTTTACTTGGTAAAGAAGAAGAGCAAGAACCGCTAGACCGACTACCCGACACTGGTTCAGTCACCTCCCCCCGACGGATTGGCCATTCACAACGCACGCAGACAAAACGCCCGTCAACCATCCCCCCGAGAGGCCGAGGCAGCGAGAGTAGAGAAAAATCGGTAACAATCGGGAGATGGCACCCCAAAAATCCGTTACCTATAAAAAATACCTTTAACAGTGGACTTAAACGCCTTCAGGGTCTATCAGAGTTGCAAGCCTACTTTCACGCACTACTTGGACTTTCCGCGACGGCCTAACATGGGCTGGCCGAACGAACATCGCAGGAGGTTACATGGACGATGGTCGCTGTTACCAAACCTTCCCCATCGTTACACACGTACACCTGAATATACGGCATACATTCGCATTATGGCCGTTTATTACAAAACAAAATCACTTTTAAATAGGCTAAGTCTGCAAAACATGGGACAGGCACAGTTCCCAGGCATCTGTCAAAGACATGATATTGAGGCCAAACCAAAGACGATACTGTACTTCGTCTATGTGATCCCACACAGCTCGACCACATACAGGGCCTCACTCGTAGAGTTTCCTTTTCAGTCTACTTCACTATGCCTCAATGGCATTGGTGTGCCGTCCGGTGGTAGAGTCCGTGAAGTCCTTTGAGTGGTTAACAGAGGAATGTAGATAACCTTCTGAGGGAAGACGATTGTACGCCTTCCACTCGTCCGTTACCACTATACTGCCTTTGGCGACCCATTTTGTAATAACGGAACGGAGAGCGCGCCAACTTCGATCATTCACCTGTTCAAATAAGGCATTCCGTCGGCTAGTATCGTACATCCCGACCAGCCACCACCCATAAAACCCCTATTACCACCTGTCCCGTAAAACAGGCTGCTTTGGTTAGGCGGATTATTTTGGGTGCCATCTCCCGATTGTTACTAAAAAATCGATCAGCACGAGGCCGACCGACGTGACACGTCACTTGGGATTTCTGGTCGATTAAGTGCATTTTACGCTTTGACAGTGGAGAGCCAACCAAGCTCTTCGAAACATCAGCATCTAAACAAACCTGTTCCGTTGAGCCCTTCTTCTTCTTCTTCTTCTTCAAATAATCAACCCGGATCTCTCAACTGTGTCAATCTGAACAGATTAAGTTCAGGCCTAGGTTAGGGTTAATATTAGGACGTGGGAATAGGTGACCATCCCGACATTTAGCGTCAGGCTTTCTTATTCTCGCGTCTTACATCTGCTCTTCGTCAATCAAACCACTAGTATAACGGTTTTCAGGCCGCTCTGGTTGATGCCACTCACGCATACGCCAGTCAGCGTCAACTACCAGCCGCCTGTTTACTTTCATTAAACAAAGACCGTTCTGTCAACCTCGCTTCCTAGATTTATGACTGGAAGAACATTAGCCGAAGATAGTGGGAAGACAATGACATTTGTTGGTGCGTCAATATTTTTGGAAACCCTAACGCAACCTATTGTCTTCACTTTTCCTAACTGCTATTCTTCTTTTGTAGCAATAAATAAGTTTTATGTTGTGTCTTTCTGCATAGTCGAGCTGTAGTGTTCAACATAAAGCCATCGTCACAGCATAGCACCAGAAGAACGTAACTCATACCGTAGGAACTGCAATAAATCGCTGTCAGAGAACGCATAGCATACTTGCCTGTGAGCGCTATATAGAGAGCGTTTTATTTCATTCTAGAACCTTTACCGCTTTAAGTTTTGATTATGATTTATAAACTCAGGCTAATTTCAGTTAACAGAGTAAGGTTTAATCTCAAAAAGTTAGCTCCAAAATCTCCCTTTTATTTATAACTCCTGTTATGAACCTGGGGTTTGAGCCAACTCAGATTTATCAGCAATGACCCTTCATTTATCAGGACTGTGTTAAATATTTTAGAAGACTTCATTCTTAAATTTTGTTACATTATTAGATTTATGAATTCTCCTTACTAAAACTGCAAGCAAACGTTTTGCAAATTTAACTATTTTCCCTTACATCTGTATCCTCTAAATGAAGTTTTCAGGGCTTCTGTCGTTTACTCCAAATATAATGACTGATATCAGCAATGCCCATTCATTTATCAGGACAACGTTAGGTGTTTTAGAAGATTTCATTCTTAGATAATGCCTTAACCGGTGTATCGAAATTGCTCCAAGAGGGGCTGACATGGCCATCATGCATTTGGGAGTGGCCAGCCCTTGGAGGACTCACCTAGGAAATAGTGCAAGATCATCTCTCGGGCATCGCCATAGAGGGACTCAGTGTCATCCCAGAAACAGTTGAAGCGCAGTACATGTCTGTCGTGGTCCAAAAACTTGCGCAGTTTGTCAATGGGCTCGTAGGGCCTCTTCGGCTGCATCGATTCGCTGATCTAAAAGGATGGGTAGGAGGGGGAAGCAGTTCTAAGACGACGTGATTGCAACTAAAAAGCCCGTTACGAATAGGACAGTTTCCGTCGTTTAGACTGCTTGGTTAACTGAATACCTACTTCCTCAGCCCTCCGGTTGCGTAATACGGCCTACATGAAATCAGGCTATCTGCGCAGCCAAAACCTCGTCACAAAATGGAATCGAGGCGGCAGCTCCGCTGTGTTAACGTTTAATTACCAGAATGACCGGCTAATCAGAGAGAAAATCCACCGATGATGGAAATTATTTAATGTTCCATGTGTATCTACTATGTAAAAATAAGTAGCACGGTTTGTGTGGTCCAAATGCGTCCTGCAGCTTGAGTTGACCCCTGAACACCCAGCAGCGCCAGTGGCCAGGCTACTGCCGCAATGTACTGAACATGTTCCCACAACCGGCAACTGGCAGGGTTAGTTGACAAGTTTGACCACGGTCTTGAGGGCCAATTTGAACACAAATTTGTTTGCAGACAGGCAAAACTGCGCTGCGCCTATGAGGATGGGTGTTAAAGTAAATCCAAAACGTCAAGCAAATAAAATATATCTGTTTCCACAACCAAGTCTGTCTCTTTCCAACCGCCTCCTGAAAATTTCCACAAGGGCATTTATGTGGGTCCACATATGCCAGTGGGTTGGCAGTCATTTCAGTGGAATAGAAGACGAAGCAAGCGAGATATTTTGAGTAATTGGCCATGCGACCGAAATAAAGCAAAATGGACATATGGGACCCATGTTTGGCAGGCGCTATGATTCTGGAGGCTGTTAGCAGATGCTCCAAGGCACCAGGAGTCGCGGTTACATCGAGGACTGGGGTAATCATCTTCGTATGAGACCTTGGAGATTCTTTGTCTTAACTGATGTGATCGAAGGAGAGGCGGGCTGAAACCATATGCACTAAACAAATTCAAGTGCATCAGAAAGCATTATTAAACGATGAGTTCCCTCCAGAGTCCCTGTTGTTTGGAAACAACAGAAATCAGGGTGCACCCCCGAAAACCTGGGATAAATCACCGCGGACATGAGAAAGTAACTAGGCATTTCCTCGTCAACACATGCACCGAAACCCCAAACATCCCACATCGTCGGGGCCTCCTCTGTAACTAAGAAGTGTGCTTTTTGGCTTCTTTCACTATGCCGCAACTCTGCTGCACGTGAAACCCGACCGCCTCAACCCCTTGTTTGTGAAATCCTGGCGTGTGCGTTTGGGGGACTAGGTCGTGCGCAGATGAATTATCAAGCTCTGTCAGTCACTGTTCTCATTCGCCGCACCAGCGGCTGACGCATCGAAATGGGCCCTAAAAGCCATGAATTGGAAGGTTGGCAACTGTGGAGGTAACTAGAACCTCAAAGTCATTCCCGCGTGTTTTGTGCAGTGGCTGACTGGTAAACTGCAAGTCAGGCTGCGAAGGCTCTTTCTTAATGTGGTCTCTATGGCCCTCTCCCTCCGTGGGACCCAGGCCGTCTCCCCTCTTTTTCAGTAAAATCCTCGTCAGTGTACGTTATGGACCCGTGGATGTGATGGTTTACCTACGTGCGGGTTTTTGCCGTACCAGTTACCCACGTCCTCTACCGTCTCCGGTCTTCTTGACTGAGTACTGATATCAGTTCCAGGTGGGGGAGTGAGTGCAGTAGATACTGCACAAGTCTACTACAAATATAAACTAATTCACTCACGAGTCACCGTCCCTGTTTTCATCCTGCTGTACAGCACAGGGTGGATGCTGTCAAAATCGACAGTCGAACTGTCAGGCATATATCATGAACGACAAAAATGTGGCCGACAAAAAGGTGTGCCGGAACTCTAAACTTACCCCCAGTCGAAGGGACGTGTAGGGATCTTCCGGAATAGGTTCCGGTTCGTTTACTCGAACTCCCATCTTACGCAAAAAGTTTTCTGTAAATTTGTCGCAAGCCACCAACCGAATCTTCCTGCCGTAGAGCTCCAAGTCGATGCCCACATTGAAGTCGTGAACGGTATAGAATAGGTGGTCGTTTGGCGGTGGTTTCGCTATGCGATGCCTTTTGACAAGAGTCCCTTTAAAGATTTCAGAAAAAAATTATATAGTCAAGAGAGAAAATAAGTCTACGCTTTAACTAAAGTAAGGGCAGTATTAAGTTTTGTTGCCACGTAAAAAGGACATGGGAACAGGATCGCCCCAGTCATAAATAAAGTTGGATCAGCGAAAAAATTCGGAAAGAGCAGAACATTCTCGTGTCTTAGCCCAACAGTAACCCTAATATGCAACTAAACCGTCGCCCTAATTTCGGCCCAAACTCTACTCCGAATCTTAACTTTGCGGTTAACACCAGCCCCCACTTTAACCCAATACTTGATCCTGACTTATCGTGTCGTCAGCTCTAAATCCAGCCTCAAACCTAGTCCTTAACCTAAACCCAAACTAAATACCGAAGCTAAGCCTAATTCCATTAGAAGATGGTCCAAAGCCACCCATATTGCAAGCGGTTCCTTTTCGCGTGTCCTGTTTAGGGGGCCATGTAGGTCAGTTCCACCAAAGTTCATCTTAAATATTACTCAGGCACTGTGCTGAATTTTCTTTTTCGACGAGTGTAGGCCCTCGAAGAACACAGAAAAATTCTTAAGCCTGTCTATGCGGTTTGATAAAAAACAAAAAAATTAAACAAAACAGGCATTTAGAAGTTACTAGAAGTTACTTGAGGCCTCTCGGTGTGGTAGATGCGCAGTCCCAGCATCAACACTCCGATGTTGATTCTGTGAATTTATCACGCAACGGTTACATCTCGAAAAGACCACAAAGGACGGATAATGCCTGCGAGTGGGATGTGAAGCGTTTATTCAACTTTCTGTTATTGAGGACATGGTAACTATTTCCGAAGTGGTAGGCACAGACACTATTGTTCGTCCATCCGTCACCTCAACAGAAAGACTCGGTCTTGCGCAGCCTGTTGCAATATCCTCTTGCTAATCACTTGTAGATCCAGCTAGCAAAATATCCGGACTTAAGTTCTGAGGTCTGGGGTTGTGGTAGTCACTCCTGCATTCCAATCCATCGACAACGTAACCACAAGATCATACGGACCCTTCTGCGCATGTTTGCATTTGCACCTGCATGTACCCCCGTGTAGCATCCTCTTGTCACCCAGTTGGTGTGAACATTCTGAGGAGCATTAGCGCGCCTATGGCTCACACGAGCCACGAAAGTTGCTTGAGGCGCGCACCACGGGCCATTTGTTTGCTCCGTCTCCCCGTCTCTCTCGGATTCTGGCACGGGAACGTCCTGTAGGCAAAAACCTGTCACGGCTTTATAAAGTCACCTGCTCATAACGCGGGTACCGCGCCCTCCGATGGCTGTGTACGTAGCATCCCAAATTAATGCGAACTCTACCCTGTTTCGTTAACAATATCTGGCAAAAGGACATTTTGACCTGGAGCCCGCATTGCTCACTGCTTAAATTGGCCGTCCTCGGCGGAACTGTTAGTTCTGGCGGGGGGTTAGCAGTGTACAATGCCAGCCGATACGCAGCAAGAGAGAGAGAGCATCCTCGAATTAAAAGACAGACGGGTAGCAGTGCACGAGCGGCTGGTAGTTAGTGTTTGCAGGCTTGTCTGTCTGGAGTAGGCATGGGTTGAAGGACAGTCAGTCGGCCAATAGACGGACGGCGCCAATTCAGTGGGTGCAGGCATACAAATGGCAGTGCGTGGACGAAGTAGGTGGGAGATTTCAGCGGCAGTGGAAACATGCAGAGGATTACTCCTCGTCAGGTGGGTTGCCTATTAAGGCGACAGTTCGACCGTGGATTCCGACGATGTCCACCGTGTGCCACACAGCAAGGGGCAGCAAGCACGAGGACTTTCACGTGAATTAGTTTGTAGTGATAGTAGACTTGCGCAGCATCTACCGCACTCCCACCTGAACTCGATGTCAAGGCAGAGTCAAGAAGACCGGAGGGCACAAGTGGCTGGCGCGGCCGGACCCGCACCTAGGCGCACGACCACACCCTCTGGTCAAAAAACCTACGCTTAGCCAGTATTTTTCACCAGCAACAACAGCAATAACCCAACAGGAATCAGAAGGAGGAGGATGACTGGGCAGCCATGCCCACCACCTGCATACTCAGGGGAACTCAAGCACATCAACTGGCAGGTAACCAGGTGCCAGGGACCTGCCAGCGCATGCCAGGCTGCGAAGGTCAGGTTTCCAAAGGGGTCGATTAAGCAAATCTTGCATTGATGAATAACCATAGTTTCCACACATATGAGTAAATTGTGGAGTGATATGATCGGGTTTAGTTGCCATCGCTGAACAGGAAATACAGTTTTCGTCGACAGCAAATCTTGGAAAGTCTAACTTGAGACCATCGAAGCATACATTTTCGGCCGTTTGAAACCTGGCCAAGCGTAATTTGCAGCATAATAGTTGCATCAAGTGGCTTAATCGAGGGGTGGCGTTCTGTAATTGCTGGATTCCGGAATCGACGTAACACCCCGCCAGCCTGGCACCTGGGAAAGAGTAGGCTTCCTACGAACTTTTCATGGTTAACTTATTTACCAGATGGATACCCAGCCAGGTTTATCGATATCACCGCCGCATGGGCCTTCAGTCTAGAAAACCTGCTTTTTTCGGAGGTAGTAACCATTGAAGGACGTTCCAACTCCCGACATGCATGAATCACATCTTCCTCAGCGGGAGTGCGTGCATGCGTGCATTCTGACGAAAGCAATGGATATGAAGAGATCGGAAAAGGGGAGATAACTGGAATAATGACTTCAGGCCGAAATACTTTCAGAGATAACTCGCGTCGTACCCATTTTCACCCTATTCTCCAAAGTGAATGATATGTATGCAGTCTTGGACCCTCAGAACGGGCTGAGGTATGTGGGACGTTTCAGATAAAAGGTATTATGACACATCCGCCACTGTGTTCGATTTCACCTTAGATGGCTTCACTCGAACTTGGGACTGGTATGCGATGGGAGAGATAAGACAGCGAGGCCGAGCCTATGGGTAATGTCCTTACTTTATTAATCCTGACAAGCATTTAAGTTATTACGACACGCATGAAGAAGTGAATTGGTAGGTTGTCTACCGGCTGCGTAGCTAGGCGTGAGATACAATGGCTAATCCTTATTATGTCCATTCTTTGTAACCCTCTTCTAGTCTACTTAATGAATCTTAGCTCAAGTAATATGACTAGTCCGCACGTGAACGAGGTTCTTTGATGGGGGCTGTGTATACCATAAGGCAGTATATAAACGAGGGGATTACGAGAAGGGAGTTAGACGGTTTGCAGGTCTAAGATCCAACTCTACCGCATCCCCCCGGACAGTAGTCATCATCAATTAAATGATGGCGTCCGTGCTACCAATGTGGATAGATGAATGTAACCGTGCGCGCCAAAGGTCCCGACTGCGGTGCATAGGCTTTGTTACACGGCGTGCTTAGCTACTGGGTAGAGAAAAACTGCAAGTGACTTACCTTGAGGGAGGCCCGAATTCCGAATTCTCGGCTCTATGACCTGAATTCCGTCATCCTCGAGGTAAAAGAGGACCTTGCACTGTCTGACGCGGTATACTTCATCACGTCGTTCGTTAACGGTCTCTTGGAAGTACCCGTCAAACGACAATACCTTAATTAAAATGCGATTACAAGAAGAGTAAGTAGGGTGGAGATGCAGGTAGTGTTCAGGAAGAAGTTCACAGATCGCCTCGTTCTATTTAATGCTGAAAACCAATTCGTCACACATGAAAAAACACAACCAGAAAGTGTACTTTACGTATTATTGTGGAGTGAATTTGGCCACATTTTTTCCACGAGTCTGCAAATGCCGGATGTGCGAAAATCCCCTAGGCATGGTATGCCTAGACAGCTCTTCATCTTATCTGCGGAAGCCGCTTAAGGAAACGTTTGGACCAAGTCAGGTTTAATACATGAAGCCAAGGTAGACTAAGAGTAAAATGCACAAGCAAAGAAGCCAGTGGAATGCAAACAATCGAAATGCTGTTGTCCGTGGGAGAGGATCCCCTCGACTTTGTATAACGACGGACGCGCGGGCAAAATGTCAAGTCGTCTAGCTGCTTGCGCCTATTAAGTGTGAACTGGACTTCCCATTAATTCTAAATTTTCGATGCAAAGTCATCCAGCGCTCGTCTGACTGAACAACATCCGTACTTAACTGCGCTATAAAGATACTAGTCAAGTCGCAGACCGTGAGGAAGTCCAGGTCTATTCAGACTGGCGAGCCAATCAGCACCCCATTAAACAGACAACGGAAGCAGTGATGGTAGAACGCGTCTTTCTCATACGACAACTTGGCTGAGTCAAAACGCTTTTGAGGCAGTTCATTTGACATTTCTGCAGTTACTGCCTAAGCGACCCTCATGCTCCGGACTTCTGGCAGTTGCATTCAGGCGTCTTACCTTATCCTGGGATCAGAAAGAGAAATGATCTAGTAAAACCTGCTAACTGTTCGGCAGTTCACAGGCGATTTGAATAAAATGAGAAACAGTCAGAAACAAAGGGTTATTTCTGACCTTGTTGCTGTCGGTAGTCAGCCTTATTTAACCCTAGGTTTCGGAAGCCTCTGAGGTTTTTTTTGGTTAATGGGCGTTGTTTAGTACAACGCTGCAACTACTGAGCCAAAGGTTCGTTTTTTCATTGTCGATTTTGGTTGGATATAGCATACCCCGTGACCTGATCAGTGATTGCCCTTCTAATATAGTTAATATTATCAAATAAAAGTGCATAGGACAATGATCTTGGTGATTGGAAAGTTAGACTTACTAACACACAATAGCCCAAAGAACCCCGTTAAGAGCCCCACGCTCACTGAAACCTGGGGCCGGGTAACGCCGACTACAGACAGCAACTAAGTCAGAATGGCAATTTCAGTCCGATTGTCATTGTCTGCACTATCATATATATATAATATGAGTCACTATATGACTGCCAGCGGCGGTTGGTTATCAAGAAAACCACTCTGAAATTTGATTTACAGACTACTGAACCGACATCTGTGATTAAGACTACTGACAGCTACAGTAGGACAGAATTTTCTGATAAGTGACATTCGCTGTTTTTTTATGGACTCCAAGAGAGAATGTGCAAGACCCGCTGTGTTTATAAACTTGGATTTGATGAGTTTGTTAAGAAACACAAGGCCCATGGTAAAAAAAATTAAACACCAGAGCGTAAAAATCTGTGAGAAAAAAAGGACGTCTTGACTTGATGCTGCCCTAGAATCACAGGACGTAAATTCTAAAGCTGAAGTTTGACTCCACCAAACCGGCATACCGTTCCACGAATGGGCTGTACAGTTTGGTGGTGAGCAACAGTTCTCCATGTCGCAATGCCGCCGTGATTTGTGGCTTACTTGTAGGTAGTCAGTTCCACAGATATGTGCCGAACTATACGTGAAAATATAACTGGTGCGTCGTTCTCAATCGCTTACGAATCACTAAAAACGTCTGTTATTCAGACAAATGACCTTTATTAATTTAAAAATAATTGCTTTCAGGCTCTCTCGTAATCCATAGCTAAGACGATATTCGAGCATTGTATTCTATAAATTCAACCGCCATGGAGCGGTATCTGCATCAGGCTTTGACGATAGAGTTGGCAAAAAACTGGTGCTTTAATCTAAGAGATCGTACGGCCGTTTAATAAGAGCCTTCAATTCAGTTGATTGTTACGATGAAATTGGTATGCAGTTCAGGGAGATCTTGTGGACTTTGACGTGAATGGGCACGTATCTAAAACCTTTTTGCAATGCGGCAATTAATGAAACCACCACTCTAGGTAGCAATTTGAAGTGCGAAACAGGAAAACAACAATAAGCGCACGATACGAGTTCAAATAGGAAAGAACATAGAAGATGCGATCGTTGGAACAAGAAGGCTGCTCGAGCCCATCATCTGAAACAATCACAAAAAAGATAATGAACGTACGGGGAGCTGTCAGACAATAATCGTCAGTACTCGCGCTCATCGATGCTTGAAGCCAAGATAGACTAAGAGTATGACGCACAGACGAAGAAGCCAATGGAATACAAAAAAATCGAAATGCTGTTGTCCATGGGCAAGAATCCCCCTCGGCTCTGTATAAAGACGGGCCAGTGGGCAAAATGCCAAGCCACCTAAATGGTTGGCATTTGATGTGAGGA
>CACRXP010001426.1:10628-51061 GCA_902702965.1 Spirometra erinaceieuropaei | reverse complement strand
TAACGAGTGTTCTTTACTCACACGAGAAATGGACACGAGCTACCGATAAGGGTTTTCCAGTAGATGTCATATTTTTTGACTTCAAGAAGGCCTTTGACAGTGTCCCACACAGGCTTCTTTTGCAAAAGATCTGGGATGTAGGGATTCATGGGAGAATGTTTAAGTGGATCAGAAGTTTCCTGTCCTCCAGACTACAAAGAGTCGTCGTTAGTAATTCTACCTCGGAATGGGTAAAGGTGGAAAGTGGTGTCCCACAAGGTTCTGTCTTAGGCCCAGTACTCTTCCTTATTTATGTTAATGACTGCATCAGCGAAGTGAATTGCGAGGCTCTCATGTTCGCGGATGACATAAAAATATGGAGTGAAGTCAAGTGTGATGATGACGCAGAGAAGTTGCAGTCGAACATCAACAAACTGTGTGCTTGGTCGAACAGATGGCTTTTGAAGTTTAACGTGTCCAAATGCGTGGTTTTGCCCCTGAACACCGGCCGCAATGCCTCTCCCAAACACCAGTACTATATTGACGGGACGAGGTTAGAAACTGTGGAAAGACACAGAGATCTGGGTGTATGGACGACCACAAATCTATCGCCATCAGAACACTGCAGAAAGATGGTCCAGAAGGCAACTAGTACTCTACACTGGATCAGACGTGCATTTAAAATATTTCCTCCTGAACTCTTCGAAAGACTCTTTGGTGTCTTTGTAAGACCTCATCTAGAGTATGGAATGCCAGCAGCTTCACCATGGATGAGGAAGGATATCAACTTACTCGAACAGGTGCAACGCAGAGCGACAAAGATGGTCGACGGTCTAAAGCATTTGTCGTATCAGGAGAGGCTAAATTTGCTTGGCCTATTCCCTCTCTCTTATAGACAAATAAACTGCAGTCTACTCTGGACGTTCCGGATTGTTCGCGGCCAGGGTTGCTCATTAAGGGCAGAGGACTTTTTTGAGTTCGCCCGTACAAACCAACTACGCGGCCATGCATTCAAAGTCGGGAATGAGCGAACACGTTTAGACCGACGAAAATTTTCTTTCAGCCAGCGGGTTGTCAGGCCGTGGAACTTGCTTCCAAGCGAGATGGTGACGGCTGACACAGTTTGTGTGTTTAAAAGAAAACTTGCTCGTCTAGTTTTCGACAGAAATCGGCTTGTACAGCATGACTATGCACAGCCAGTTTTGTAAAATCTGTCATATACAATCTTCCGCACCAATTTACAGTGACCCCATGCACTACCTTATGATTACGATTGAACTGTGACCCAATCACATTTTAAATGCCTGCAATTTTATTTTATTTTTGAGCATGAATCTGCGAAAGCACTGTACATTAATAGGGTCATCAAGGGCTCTGCCTGTAACCCTTCAATATACATACATATACAAACATACATACAAAGCCTTTGACAAGGTGCCCCATAGACGTCTTTTAGTAAAATTGGAAGCCCTCGGCATCCGGCCGCCTCTACTCGATTTCATCAGGTCATATCTGTCCAACCGATATCAAAAAGTCATGGCCGGTAATAGCTACTCGACACCCCACTCGATCACGAGTGGCGTACTTCAAAGCACGGTCCTGGGTCCGCTACTCTTTCTTTTGTACATCAATGATATTTCGACTGAACTCGGAAATTCGCAAACTTTTACGTATGCCGATGACCTCAAGTGTGTTTACTCATACTCTAAGGACACCGCAAATGTTTGTGTTGAAAAAATTAATGCCGATTTACTACGCTTAAGCAGATGGGGTTCGACATGGCAGATGGAGTTTTCATCATCCAAGTGTAGTTTCATGTCTTTTGGTCCTACCAAACTTCCTGGTCCCATAATTTTTCAGAATAACCCACTCTCAGAATGCCTCACCATAAAGGACTTAGGTCTAAGTTATACAAATAAGTTTGCTTTATCACCTCATGCAGATAGAATCTCTGCCAAAGCCGCGCAGATATGTGGATTCATATCGCATAATTTTTTCCTTCCGGAAATGAAGCTAAGACTTTATCAAATGTTTGTTCTTCCAGTCCTCGAATATTGCTGTCCTTTCTTCGGTTTAATGAACGCCTGCGACCGTAATAAAATCGAAAATGTTCAGAGGGTTTTCACCCGGAAACTGTTCTCTCAAGCTTCGTCCAGTATTTCTTATACTCAGAGATGTTAGTTGGCGAACATGAAGTTTTTGTGGGTTAGAAGACTCGAAGCTGGCATTTGCTTCCTTTTTCGCATCAACTCTAGCTCCAGTCTTCCGCACATTGACACTCTCACTCCGAGAGATCGGTCTTATGCCACGCGCAACTCCTGCATGGTGATTTCGCCGCCTCTTTGTACTACATCTAAGCGCTCCCTCTTCTTTGCTTCCAAATATGCCTTCCTTTGGAATAATCTTCCGCCTGAAATTAGACTATCGCCTAGGTTACTGATATTCAAGTCGAAATTACGCAACCATCTTACACCGGAAAGCATAAAGGCACTGGTAACGGTCTCATTCCTGAACACTCAGATTCTTGACTTCGAGAAGGGTCCTCCTGGGATTTAGTGGTAGATTAAGTGGTAACTCTTAATTATATCATTAGAAACCCCTGTTTTGAATTGGTTTCTAAATCCATCGATATCCTTCCCCCCATAGCGACAACTTTCGCGGTTTTTGATGTCATCTCCCGCATTCCGACCTCATGCGGTCTGTCGACGCTCACGGCGGAATTCTCAGTATTCACTGTCTTCTAGTAGTTCGGTCGTACCTCCCTTCCTCACTGCTCGGCTGAGCTCGAAGCGTGCTGTGGTCGATCGCATCTCGGTTCCTCTCGTCTGGCCTCTTTGACGCGGCGTACCAATCAGGCCCAAATGATCTCAATTGTGAATCCCGTATACAATGCCATTTGCAAGCCAGTCCTGTCTGACCCACATTCGTACCCATCGAGGCGGACATTTATTGATACCCTGACGATGACCGACAACATTCCGTTATATACCGCTACTTACAGGCCAGTCCTGCTCGCTTTTTTCTGTTATTATTTTTAAAGAGGGGTTTTTTTCTCCTGTAAAATTAATCCAATCATTTTTAACTTTTTCTTCGGAGTTTTTTTTCACCCCTCAATCATCATGTTTCTCAATGGACTTCTAATTTAGAAACTAGGAACTGCATTTTGTAAAGATTCGGCCTACCTCGTCTAAAACTCGCATGCAAATTTATTTTAACTTGCTTTGATGGGACCTCGACGGGTCTTTAATAAAAATTATCTATCTATCTATCCTCCACGACAATTTTGTAGCGGCGACCTTCGACGAAACACGGCTCGTCGGTCTCGTGGACGCCGCCTCCGCGACGCCGGACGCATCCTCGTCCAGTTGCCAACTTTCCTTATTACATCGTCCAGAATAAACTTTCCTTTCAAATGGCGTCCCACTTCTCCATACACGTTGGGATATGGCCTAAATTGATAGCGCACTGGGCGCTGACTCACCGCCTAGCCGCTACAAGAGAACATCCCAGTCTATTTGCAATTCCTCAGCGTCCACTTGACAAAAGTTCCTCTGTCATATATTTGGTATCGTCTCGTTTGTTACATACGATGCAGAGCATAGTTCGTACTCCCATATGTATTGCATGATCACTTCGACCGAATGGAGGTAAGCAGTATACGTCGTCTATACTATCTGGGTCGTTAATAAAGACAATTTAAATGTTGCTCTCAGAGCACTCTGGTTTGAGACAGAATATCCTGTGCGAGAAGAGCTTTAAGTGATCGATTCAGAAGGCGGCGATCGAAAGCACACTTCGAGCATTTTGCATGCATATCGTTCAATTGAATGCAGGGCGTATTAAAGTCCCCCTTACGAACAACGTCCAATCGACTGCTGATCTCTTTTATATACCCTAGTAAACAAGTATCTGCGCCTGACCCCGTCCGTGGTGACCGGCACGGAGCTACAAATTCGAGGTGCTACAAAGCCCGTGTTTTTATGGTCTGCCAAATGGCCTCTGTGTCATCAGCAATCTTGTCGGTCCTCTCATACACTGTTAAGTTGCTTTTTGGATACAGGGCGAATCCTCCGCCCTCACTCTTTCTCCTGTCCTTCCTTAACAGTCATCATTCTGATTTTGCTGCCTCGTAATCATTGGAGATCTGTGACAGCCACGTCTCTGTTGTTACTATGACATCTGGAGACGTGCCCGATACTTGTACTCTCAGTTCAACGAGCTTGAAAAACAGACTCTGTGCGTCGGTTTACACGAGTTTAAGTTTACAACATTCGACGACGCATAGTTTGGTTTGTCTCCAGCTATCCAGTACTACGTTGTCGTCGATATCATGAGCACTGGCTGGTTCCAGAGCAACACTGCGTTCCTATGTATCACTCGCCCCCTGAATGAAGTCAGATGATTTCCTCCAGCTGCAAGTCTCCCCTTCCGTTAATTCATTAATTTGCGGCATCTTAGACGTTGAGCCCGTACGAAAACCAGCTGAAAAAGCCTCCATGAGATAATTTTGGGACCTTTTTTTCCTGGGCAGAAGCAAATCAGCCTCTTCTTTACCATTCAAAACAATTCTAAAAGGCTTTGGTCGCAGAGTTTCTGATGGTTTGCTTACCTTTTTTCCGAGTGTGAAGGCTGCTCAAATGAATACATTTTCACTCGAATTAAGCATATTGTCCAGCAGGTATTGAAACCCATAAAGGTCAGCAGAAATCCCCTCCTTAGGACTAGGAGTATTTGACTCCGATAAGCCGTGGGCCACTACACAATGCTGACAATCAGGGAGTTTCTTGATCTGGTTCCGGCCTCATTGTCGGCTGAAGGTCCCGAAAGACCTATCGGAGTCGATCTGGGCTTCATTCTCCTGTTGTCTTGTTTAACGAGTCCACCTTGTCACGAGTTATTTCTTAACTAACAGCTAAAGACTCGACTGAACACACTGAATGCCCGTAAGATGTTCAGTTCAGTTTTTTGGAGGAATTAGGCGTCAGCCTCTGAGTATCCTACGTACAACGTAAAACTAGTCATGGTTTACAGAGAGAATACCTGGGCTGAAAGAATTCAAACGAGCCTATAATAGCATGACGAAATGGGAGTGATTCATAGGGGAGGAGCTCGATCTCTCATCGCTCTTGGTGATTTTGGAACAGAAGTATGTCAGGGTTCTTTTTAAAACTTTGAATCAACGGCTACATTACAACAACTGCAGGGAATGCATTTCATGATTTGACCAATCTGACAGAGACGGAGAGCTTCCGCTCATCCACCCCTGCCTGCTGAATGCACAGTTTTAACGGGGGACTTCGGAGGTTGAACATAGTAGGGAGTTTAAAAGTCCTCAGATATCGGGATGGAGTACGGCTTCCTCACTATACGGAATACTTGCAATAGGTCCCCGCGAAGTTGCCTATATCTCAAGGAATGAGGTTTAGACTTGTCAGGAAAGAAGCTTGGACTCCAGCCATTTTTGTGGCTCTCTTCAGAACTCTTTTGAGGCAGTTATGACCTTGAACCGCTGCACTACCCAAAAGGCGGTCTCTCGTGATGGGGAATCGGACTGTGTTGCTCTGGCGAAGTATGCAACACTTGAGAACGTTGGACCGCAGGAGCCAACTTTTTGACCACTTCTCCAACCGATTAAGGTTAATCTACAGTCTGTTTTCGCCAGCGGAGCCACGAATTACACTCCATACCTTCTTGTTGTTGGCAAACATTGCAGCTTCGCAATCCCAAGCTTCTGTTCAATCGTCTACGAGCATTAGGAACAAAATCAATTCCAGCACTGAACTCTTGGACAACGCCACTCTCGACCACAGCAGGATCTTATTTTCCTAAGCCGATGCACTCAACCCGCTGTCAACCGATCTCAGAAACACACACAAACAGGTTTTTTTTCAACCGGACTATTCACCAGCGGAACGGTTGAAACGCCGGGAACTTGTCTTGGAGTTAAAATCAAGACTGAAGGATGACGAACACAATCTGGCTATCTTCAAGGGGAAGGTAGTTCGAAAATATATGCCGTTTCAGTGGAACCAGCCTGTAATACTACGAACGACGACAGCTACTCAGCTAAAACAGACACCTTCGTTGAACCACCTGATCAAGGCGCCAACACAAGTGAGCCCGTAGCGTCCAGTGATCTGACTGAAACAAGGCATGTAAATGGAACCAATCAGGTAACGGAAGAGCCTAGAGAACACGACGTCCGCGATAACGGAGTAATGCTCACAGCAGTAACAAATGCAACGGGAAATTCGGCTGGTGCTAAACTGAGGTGCTTGTACACGAATGCCCAAAGCCTCATATCGAAACTAGACGAACTAAAACTTTGCCTTGCCGGGCTGTCTCCAGATGTTTTAGCAGTAACTGAGACCTGGCTGTCCGGGAATATTAGCGACAACGAAGTAGCCTTGTCTGGATATCAAATTTATCGGATAGACAGGGAACATCGTCAGGGTGGTGGTATCGTTGTGTATGTGAACGACGGTCTGGCAGTGTCGGATAACACCACCCAGTTTGCGTGCAGTACGGAAGCTATCTGGTTGACCATCAAGGCTATCAGTTCCCCGTGTCTCGATGTCCTCACTGTCTACCGACCACCTAGGACAGAACGAATCGCCGACACTCAACTATTGAAGCAGTTGGAAAAATTTTCCAGTCGACCTAACATCATGATCATGGGCGACTTCAACGCACCAGGAACAAACTGGAATACCCTCCAAACGTCAGGTCAAAAATCGGCATTCGATTACCGCCTGTTGAGCAAGACATTAAACGCGTGCCTCACACAACATGTAATGTTCCCAACGAGAACACGTGAAGGACAAAGGGCAAACTGCCTGGATCTGGTCTTTACGAAAACACCAGACAGCATAGACGAGATCGCCTCCATGCCGCCCCTTGGCCGAAGTGACCACGTAGTGCTTATGTGGGATTATTCGTTATTCTCCATTTCACATACTCCAGACCACAAAAGGCGTAATGTTTGGCGGGGCGACTTCAATCAGATGAGGGCAGACTTATCCGGTCTTGACTGGGGCTCATTGTTTACGGGAAGTGCCAACGATGACTGGGAGCTGTTCAAGAATGTCCTTCTGCAGCTCATCAACAACCACTGCCCACTGACTAGTGTAAGACTGAACAAACGCCCTGGATGGCTAAATAGCAACCTCAAGAAAGAAATAAACAGGAAGCACAAGTTGTGGAGAAAATACTGCGTCACTAGACAAGCTGAATGCTTCAAAACCTACAAGATACGGAGGAACAAACTGAGGAAGCTGATAATGCAGACGCGGTGGGAATTCGAGAAGAACTTTCTACAAAAAGCAACGCAGAATCCAAAATCGCCCTACAGCTACCTCCGACGAAGTACAAGGAGCAGGCATCAAATCCCCTTGATAAAGACTACTGATAGCGTTGAGATCGCTGATAGTAGGGATAAAGCTGCGTATTTTTCACGGTTTTTCCAATCAGTCTACACAAACGAGGCAAGGCTCCTTCCTCCCTCCACAGAGGAACTGCCGACTCCAAGCGTCAGTGATATACTCTTCTCAGAAGGCATTGTCCGAAGAGAATTAGAGGCATTGAACGAATCGAAGTCGCCAGGACCAGACGAAATTCCATCCAAGCTTCTCAAGGAACTTGCCAGTGAGCTCTCTGTGCCTTTGTCGATGCTCTTTCAAACGTCATTTGACACTGGAACACTTCCTGTCGATTGGAACCTGGCGCATATTACTCCGCTACACAAAGGAGGTAACAGGGCAGCGACGACAAATTACCGGCCCATAAGCTTGACATGCATTATCTGCAAAGTTATGGAAAGGATCATAAAGACTGAACTAATGCAATTCCTGGAAGTTCACGGCCTGCTATCGAATTGCCAACATGGGTTCCGAAAAGGAAGATCCTGCACGACAAACCTGCTGCAATCTCTCCAGAGCTGGACCCGAGCTCTCGACGACAGGCACGCGGTCCACATAGCCTTCATCGACTTCCAGAAGGCTTTCGACACTGTGCCACACCAAAGGCTCTTAAATAAGCTGAAACAAATAGGGATCGGTGACAACTTCCTTAAATGGATCGAAAACTTCCTTGTGGGTCGACACCAGATTGTGTGCGTCGGTCGGGGAAAATCAGATCCGGCTATGGTCGATAGTGGTGTCCCCCAGGGTTCAGTTCTGGGACCAATTTTGTTCCTTGTCTACGTGGACGATGCCGCAAGAGATTTAGACTGTGAAGTAGCAATGTTTGCGGATGACATGAAGATATGAGGTGTAATTCGGGGTCCTGCCGATGAAGACAGAGTGCAGATGAACCTGAATCGGCTGGAGGAGTGGTCAAACTGTTGGCTCCTGCGGTTCAACGTTGCCAAATGTAGCATAGTTCACCTAGGCAACACAGCCAGATCCGCCAGCATAAGAGGCTACTTTCTGGGCGATGCAGCCCTACAAGAGGTCGAAGCCCAAAAAGGACCTCGGTGTGCTTACGACGAGTTCCCTAAAACCATCCGCCCACTGTTCGAGGGTGGCAAAAAGCGCAATGTCCGTACTGTACGCCATCAAGCGTGCGTTTATGGACTTTGACGAAGAGGCTTTCTCTAAGACATTCGGAACATTCGTCCGGCCGCATTTAGAGTACGGCATACAAGCTTGGAGGCCGTGGGCTGTTGTGGATCAAAACTGCCTCGAAAGAGTCCAGAGGAGAGCCACGAAGATGGTTAGGGGTCAAAGCTCCTTTAATTATGCAACACGCCTAGTAAATCTGAACCTCTTTCCTTTAAGTTACAGGCAACTTCGCGGGGATCTCTTGCAAGCCTTCCGCATTGTAAAGGGGTTGGATTGCAGTCTGGCCTTCGAGGACTTTTATGAATTTGCTACCACGACCAACCTCCGAGGTTACCCGTTAAAACTGTGCACTCAGCAGGCACGGCTGGATGTGCGGAAGTTCTCCTTCTCGGTTCGGGTGGTCAAACCATGGAATGAGCTTCCCGCAGATGTTGTGATGTCACCATCTATACAAAGTTTTAAGAAGAATCTGGACATATTTATGTTCCGAAATGACCAAGAGCGATGAGAAGTGGAGCTCACCCCCTGTAACTCCTTCTCATTTTGTCCCACCATTATGGGCGTGTTCGAACTATTTCAGCCCAGAACATCTATCTGTACACCACACATTTTTTACGTTGCAAATAGGGTGCTCAAAGGCTTACGCCTATTTCCCTCAATAAACTGAACTGAACGGAACTGAACCCACAAGGAAGTGTTCGGTCCATTTGATCCCTATGTTTGCAGCTTGTATAACAGCCTCCGAGGTGGGACAGTGTTCAACGCTTTCTGGAAGTAAACGAAAACTATGTAGACCGCGTGCCTGTTGTCGACAGCTCTGGTCCGGTTCTGGAGAGATCGCGGCATTTTTGTCGTGCAGCATCTTCCTGCTCGGAACTCATATTGGTAACTCGATAGCAAGTCCTCACTCTCCAGAAATTTCATCAATTTACCCTTCATGGTCCCCTTCATTACTTCGCTTTGAATGCACGTCAGCCTTATGGGCCTGTAATTTGTCATCGAGGCCTTGCTACCTGCTTTGGATAGCAAAGTTGTACGCACCAGCTTCCAGTCAATGGGGAGTGTCACATTGTTAAATGACGGCTGAAAGAGCATCGGCAAAGGCACAGAAAGCCCACTGGAAAGTTCCTTGAGAAGCTTGGGTGGAATCTCGTCCGGTCCTGGAGACCTTGATTTGTTTAAGGCCTCAAATTTTCTTTGGATACTACCTTCTGAGAAGAACATATTACTTATACTGAAAGTCGGCAGTTCTTCTGTGGAGTGAGGAAGGCACCTAGCCTATTTTGTGTAGACTGATTGGAAAAACTGTAAAAACTGCGCAGCTTTATCCCTGTATCAGCAATCTCATAGCGATTTGGTGTCTGTTCCCTGTACTTCTTCTGAGGTGGCTGCAGAGTTCCTTTTAGGTCTGTGTTACTTTTCGTAGCATGTTCTTCCTGACTTCCTGACGTGTCTTTTTTATCATGCTTCTCAGTTTGTTTCTCTGTGTCTTGTAGGTTTTGAAATACTCAACTAGCCCAGTGACGGAATATTTTTTAAACAATTAATGCTTTCTGTAAAATCTTTTCTTTAGGTTGCTATTTAGTCACCCAGACCGCCTGTTCTGTTTTACATTCATCGGTGTGCAGTGATTGTTGATGAACTGCAGAAACACATTCTTGAACAATTCCCAGTCATCGTCGTCAGTACCAGTAAATACTGAGCTAACATCGAGTCCGCATTAGACTGTCCTTATCCGATTGGAGTCGACCGTCAAATTCTGCGGAATTTTGGAGTCTGGATTATGCAACATGAATAATAACGAAGAATTCCACATAAGCGCTTCATAGTCACTTTGGCCGAGGCCGGCATGGAGATGATCTTGTCTATGCTGTCGGATCTTATCCTAAAAACCAAATCCACGCAGTTTGCCCTTTGTCTTTTACGTGTTCTCTTTTGGAAACACTACATGTTGAATGAGGAACTCTTTTGATGTTTTGTTCAACAAACCGTAGTCGAATGCCGATTTTGGACCTGACGCCTGGAGGTTGTTACAGTTTATTCCTGATGCGTTGAAGTCGCCCAAGATCATGATGTTAGGTCGACCGGACAATTTTCACTACTGCTCAAACGGTGATTGTCGGTGATTTGGTCTGTCCTGAGTGGTCGGAAGACAGTGAGAAAATGGAGACACGTGGAACCGGTAGCACTGATAATCAACCAAAAAGCTTCTGTGTTGTACGCAAACTTAATGGTATTGACCGACTCTGACAGGTCTTCCTTAACATGTACAAATATACCACCAACCTGAAGATGTTCCCTGGCCCTCCGATAAATTTGGTATCACACCAAGGTTATTTCGCCCTCGCTAATCTTCCCGGATAGCTAGGTTTTAGTTACTGCTAAAATATCCGGAGACAGTTCGGCAACGAAAAGTTTTAATTCGTCACGTTTCGATATGCAAATTTGGGCATTTGTATACAAACACCTCAATTTTGCACCAGCCGAGATTCCGGCTACATTACAGCGTTATCTCGGACGCCATTTTCGCCGGGTTCTCCTGTTACTTGATAGGTTTCATTAATGTCCGTGGCTTTGGTCAGAACACTGGCCCTTAAGGGCTTGATTATGTTAGCGCCTTGAGCGACTGATTCCACGATGGCGTTTGTGTTAGCTGCGTACCTGCCGTCATTCTAAGTACTCCTTGCTGGTCCCACCGAGACGGCATACTTTTCCGAAATACCTTCCCCTTGATGACAGCCAGGTTGTGTTCTACAACCTTCAGTCTCGGTTTTGATTCATAGACAACTTCCGGGCATTTCAGCGTTCCGCTGGAGAGTAGTCCGGCTGAAAAAGCACTGTTTCTGTTTTTCAGGTCGGCTATTTCTGGAGAGAATTAATTTGCTTTGCTCTTAGTTCTCCTGCATAATTTTGAGAGGACGAGGGGGTAGTGCTGCTGTCCTGTATTTAGTCCTTCTTTATTCAGAATGTTTTCAGGTCCTTTATTTCCATGCCTGCCTTGATCAATTTGTTCGGTAGACCATAAAAGAAGGCAAGATCCTCCGAGACACGGTTCAGGACGATTAACGGAACCCTCGCTTTGACGCACACTTCTACTACTGACTGACTGCCGAGGACAACCCATCAGGGTTGGTTGTGATTCCTGTTATGGCATCTTTCCATTCCCCCTAACCACGATTTCCTGTATTGGCATTCAAAAATGTGTTCTGTATGACACTCTGGGTGACTGTGTGGACGACGGTAGACTGGGTAACCTGGTTATATCGTTCCTTGGCAAAAGAGAATTCCCCCCACTTTCAGCAAGAGGAGTAGGTGAGATGGTTCCCGCGACAGGTAATATTTTTGTGACATCGTCTAAGTCATCTTGTGTGGAAATCAATTCTGTTCTTATTGGCGGGTTCGTCGTTGTTGTCCTGCTGCTGCCGATTCTGGCGTTTGTGCTACCTGAGTTCCTACCCGTGCGTGAAGATGCCCTTAAGACGATATTTTCGCGCTTTTCGCGTTTTGCTCTTCATTTTTTGGACTCTAACAATGGCAAACTTCGAATCATCAAGGCTCGGCCGCATGAGCTTCGTAAAATCAACGAGCTCGCTTTCAAATGTTCTTATTTTGATTTGGATATATGCGCACCCATCACAATGCTCATCCTCGTACTCCACATTTTTCGCGATAATTACCTTTTTGGCACGCTCGGCTGGAAGCGCAGATATAGCAGGCGCAGATTCTGGATGTGAGAGACATCTTACCAAACTAATCTTCCAATGAGTGGCCGGCTCTGCTCGTGCTACTCTATTTAAATTGCCAAGACTCTGCAAACTTCGGAATGAGATAATAGGTATATTCTGATTGTATACTTCTGATTGATTCTCTGGCCGAAGGCCGTCATTCTGACAGCCTAACCGATGCAAAGGTGCCAACTCCTGAGGCTGCTCGAACCAGTGGCTGCTGTCTAGAAATCTATTACACTAACTGTCATAGTCTTCTCAACAAGCTAGATGAACTCAGATTACTTGTCTCTGGACAGAAGCCACACATAATTGTCCTAACAGAGACATGGTTGACTGAGAAAATTAGTAGTAGTGAATTCAGAATTGAAGGCTACCAACTGTTCCGTTGTGACAGATTTCACCGCAAAGGAGGAGGCACAGCTATTTATGTGTCAAATGAAATTGTGTGCTGTCAACGAGAAATTTTCGATGGTGCGCCCCGAAATTTTGAAATAATTTCATGCAAGATATGTATCAAACAAGTACCGACATTGAACCTGTGTGTTGTCTATCGGCCTCCTTGCTCGAATGAAATCGCCGATATGAAATTACTTAGTGCACTGTAGTTGTTATGTAAGCACGAGAACTTACAACTTCTGGGCGGCTTCAACACTCCAGGAATAGACTTGAACATTCCCCTAACAAACGCACCGTCCACTTCATTTGACCACAAGCTATTACAACTCTCCCTGAATGAATGCCTTATTCAGCACATAAAATTCGGAACAAGAATGAGAGAAGGACAACGATCTAACTGTTTAGATCTCGTTTTCAGTAAAGAAGAGGGACTCATAAAGGAAGTGATTCCACAACCTCCACTCGGTTTAAGCGATCATATTGCTTTTACCTGCGTTTGCTCTCTCTTATCCAACCAACAACCAAGAATCAAGACGCGCAGAAATATTTGGAAGGGTGACTTTAACGCAATGAGACGCACTCTTTTGGAGGAAACCTGGTTGGTCAACACAGAAGATTCAGACGAATTTTGGCCGTACTTTCGCGGGATTATAGAGCGTCTGATTGATTCCCATTGTCCAAGAAAAATGACAAGACCATGTATGCGACCGCCGTGGGTCAATCCGACGACAACAAAGACCATGAAGAAGAAACAGAGACTCTGGAAAAAGTATTTGCAACTTCGAGATCCAAGGTCACTCGCCGAATATAAGGATGAGCGCAATAAATGCCGTAAAGAAATACGAGTTGCTAGAACTTCTTTCGAGCGTCGACTGATAGCAGAATCCATTGCATGTCCCAAGAAGTTCTATGGGTACATCAGCAGTAGGAGGAGGAAACATAGGGACGAAATTGCTTGTCTAAAGGATAGCCTCGGAAACTTAGTAGTTGAAGGGCCACAGGAAGTGCGATTACTGTCTCAGTTTTTTCAATCGATTTTTACGGAGGAGTCTCTAGAAGACAATCAGCAGTTTGAAATAGACCGAGACAGCCGGGAGCTTCAAATGCGCCAAGATATTACCGCCATTGAAACCGTCGCCTTTTCCGTCGAAGAAGTCAGACGCGTCCTCAGTCAAATAAAACCTAATAAGTCTACTGGACCCGACGGCATTCCCGGGCTGATACTTAAGGAACTATCAACGGAGCTGTCAAAGCCTCTTTCGACTCTCTTTACGCTGTCAATGAGAACAGGAAGGCTGCCCTCACAGTGGAAGACAGCTTACCTTGTTCCATTGCATAAGGGAGGTAGCAGGATGACAGCAAGCAGCTTTAGGCCTATTAGCTTAACTTGCCTCCCTTGCAAAACGATGGAAGCTATAGTAAAGAGCACTATACAGCAATTTTGTGAAGAAAATAACATCTTGCAGGATTTTCAACACGGCTTCCGGAGAGGACGTTCCTGCCTCTCAAATCTGCTAGCTTGTTTGGAGATCTGGACCAGGGCTCTAGAAGAGGGTTTTGAGGTCGATGTCGTATACATCGATTTCCGCAAAGCTTTTGACACTGTCCCGCGCCAACGTCTTCTCCACAAATTGAGTGACAACGGCATTCGGGGAGATCTTCTGAACTGGATTAGGGCGTTTCTGGTTAGTCGGAAACAACGTGTCTGTGTCGGGGATGATATGTTAGAATGGGTGAATGTGACCAGTGGTGTGCCGCAAGGCTCAGTTCTTGGACCATTGGTCTTCATCCTTTACGTTAACGACAGCCCTCAGGAACTCGACTGTGGCAAAATAATGTTTGCAGACGACGTTAAGCTCTGGCAAGTCATTAAGAGACCGAATGATCAGAGACCCCCTCAAGATAATCTGCACTGACTGCAAATGTGGTCGAAGAAATGGCTTCTAGATTTCAATGTCGAGAAGTGTGCCGTCCTTCGTCTGCGTCCAACCAACTCTCAATCAAATGAGAGCCTGAGCACATATCACCTGAAAGATATAAGGCTCCCCGAAGAATCTGCACAAAAGGATCTCGGGGTTTGGATACAGAACAACCTGAAACCAACACTGCAGTGCCACAAGGCTGCAAAAAACGCCATGGGAGTGCTGCATGCAATAAAAAGGGCTTTCGTAAACTTTGACCAAGACCTTTTTTGGGAGAGTTTACGGCACCTTTGTTCGGCCCCACTGAGAATATGGCATACAAGCATGGCGGCCATGGCTAGTAAAGGACCAAGCATGCCTCGAACGAGTTCAACGGCGTGCAACAAAGCTGGTAAACGGTCTAAAATACCAATCCTACACAGAAAGACTGAATTGCCTTAATTTATTCCCTCTGTGTTACAGGCAGCAAAGAGGTGATCTTATCCTCGTCAACAAGATAATACATGGCCTTGAGTATGGACTTAAATTTGAGGACATGTTTCAGTGGCACCTTTCACCCAATCTTCGTGGTCACTCGATGAAGTTACGGGCAACAATGTCCAGGCTGAATCTTCGTTCTGAATTTTTCACGCAGAGGGTAGTGGAGAAACGGAACGATCCCCCTCAGTCAGTCGTGGAGGCCACGTCCCTGCAACTCTTCAAGAAACGCTTGGATGATTGTTTGTGTCCCCTGTTTTCCCTCGACAGTCGGAATCTGAATTTATACCTCTGATCCAGACAAATATTTTCTCTGAGACAATGCTACTCAAATGAACCAAGTACTGTTTTAATAGTGAACATTTTTTGTTTGTGTACAGTTATTTCTAACGAGCTGACATATAATCAGTAGGGTTTTCAAAGGCTTTGCCTATTATCCTTACCAAATAAACTGAACTGAATAAACTGTATATGGGGAACCGAAATGAATATTCAAAACCCGATGAGCGAACGAAAATATAGTTAAAATCTGATAATCCGTGAAATTCATTCAGAAACGGCTTAACCGTTTACAAATCTCCCAGGACTTCCGATCTTCAGAGATTTCGGACGACGGTTTTTAGGCTATAAATAACCGCGCGTTAGCCACGTAGTCAGTTGAGCAGTACTGATAAACATATTGTACTTGATTCAGTTTCATGACGAATCTCGAAAAGTGAAAAATAATAAAATATTCCACAAATGCACGAAGTGATTCTGTACGTAAAGCTCCAATGCATCTGTGAAGTCTCAGGCGTTAAAAACGGAAGTAAATAAAAAGCGGAGATATTGGCAGAAATTTCGCACTGATTAGAATCCTGTGTCCATAAACGCATACAAAGCAAAGAGGAGCCTTTTAAAACAACTGAAGCGGACCAGTTGAATAGTGCTGTGGAAAATCGGAAATTATTCTACAGTTACAGCAAGTGAAAACCCATTTACTCCTCCCGAATACGACTTCGATGAGATTCCAAAAATCGAGGCTCTATCTTTTGATGAGTCGACTTTTCGTAAAGAAATGATGACGCTAAATGAGATGAAATCCTCGGGTCCAGATGACGTTCCGCCTAGGTTATTGAAGGAGCCCTCTAATGAACTAGCCAACTGACTGGCCATGCCTTTCTCAGCCTCACTCGAAGACGGCAGTTTACCCGAATCACGCCGCTATGTTAGGGTGGGAGCAAGGCCTCTGGAAACAATTACAGACCAATAAGCCGCAGTTACACCTGATGAAGAATTATGGAAGACATAATTAAGCGAAAGCTAATATTATCTGATGCGCAGCATGGGTTCCGTAGTGGCAGGTCTTGCGTGACGAACTAGCTCAATTGTTTGGAACGTTGGACTCGGGTAGTTGATGAAGGCAATAGGCTGTCTGTAGTCAATATTGACTTTAAAAAGGCATTTTATAGTTTCTCATACAAGTGACTCCTGCACAAAGTGAAATAAACAGATGTTATGGGTAATCTCTTAAAATGGATTCAAAGCTCCCAATTTGACCGTTCTTAAACTGTCCATATCGGTGGCCGGCAGTCGGCTGAGGTTGCCGATGAAAGCGGTGTTCCCCGGGGCTCAGTTTTTGGTCCTTCTTTTCATTGTTTACGTCAACGGCTGCGTTTGTGAACTGGATTGTGGTGTCACCATGTTCGGGGATGATATTCAAACTGCAGATGACGAAGAGCATTTGCAGGCGAACCTAAGCGACTCCAACAGTGGTCAAAGGACTGCCTTTTGCCATTTAGTGAGAACAAATGCAATATTTTTCGAGTCGGCAGAACTAACTCTCTGAGCCCCATGGCTGTCTGACTGAAGGTTATATCCCCACAAATAGTGGACTCGCAGAAGGACTTGGGAATATGGATTACGACCTCGTTCAAATGCTCGCTGCAGCGCATATAGATAGCCAAGTCTACAACGTCATTTGTCTGCCTCGTCAAGCGGGCTTTCACTGCCCTTGACGAAGACTGGATCTCCAAAGTCTTTTGAACGTTTGTTCGGACGCAATTGATATTTACTATCTAACATTAGAGACCCTGGATGACGAATGACCTCAGCGTCCTCGGATAGGTTCAAAGGCGGGCTACGAATCTTGTGACAAGACAGGGTTAACTTCCCTTTGAAACACAGTTGCCCAATCTTGGTCCCGGCCTCTTGATTTACAGGCAGTTACGGGGTGACCTGATACAAGGAATTCATATCATACGCAATCAGGACTGCAGCCTTGTACCAGAGGATTCCCTCGAGTTAGCAACAACCACGAAACTCAGAGGTCATCCATTTAAACTACGTGCGACCGGGGCCAGGCTGAGGACACGAATATTCTTCTTTTCTAACACAGTGTTCGAAGCTTGGAATACCCTACGTCTGGATGGCATTACGTCAGCTTTCGTCGAGATCTTTAAGAGGAAGCTGGATTTGAATAGCGGTGTCCACTATAATACCACCCAACCTCTGTGCACCTTGACAAATGCTCAAGATCATGTTGTTCCAATGCTACTTGCTATATTTCAATAACAATTTTACTGAAATTTCTTATTGTCCCTAATCAACCGCCTACGCTCACTGGCTTCACCTATGCAATCCTTATCGCTTGTGATATTATATGTTTCACTGTACTCCAAACGACTACTGTACTACTTGTTGTACCACTAACACTAGAGACAGTTCGTCCGTCTGTGCAGAATTGGCGCTTTGCCGATTATCCGTATCCTTCATGATGCCTTTTCCAATTTTTAAGATGTTAAGTCGTTTGCATACAAAAAGGGAGTTCAAAGACGCAGACCTGCATTTTTCTTAAATAAACTGAAATGCATTGTACCGAAGTGGTAGCCAATTCAAAATAGTCTCAGCTGGAGTGCAAAATAATTCCGTTGTGCTCAATCAGGCTCAAGAGTTTAATGGCTCGCTCGGGTTTTCATCCATAGAACTCAGAGACCACATCACTATTGCCCCGCCTTTATACGTGTGTGCCTCTGAACACTGACATTTTTCACAAACATTTTGGGCGTTTTGGATGTGCACTATTTACCTTTGCCTCTCCAAATCTAGTAATACTAATAACATTTTGCCAACCATTTTTCTTCAACAAGAGCTTCCTTAAAGGAGCCAAATTGATTTCAAGTTTTGGACTTTCAGCAGGGCATATAAGCATCCAGTGGAAGAATCGTTCTTGAATCCGGCAAACATTGCTGTATGTATTCTTTTGACACGCTTCGCTGACCCTTGGTTGCAACAGTTAGGAGAGCTAGTGATGACCGTCTCAGAAGGCTTTCTTTCAAACGAGGTTGCTGTGTGTCCTGAGCGGTGAAATGACCGCGTAAGTATATATTAGCTTTCGACAGTATAACGAATAGTTCCGAATGTTTATGATGGAGTATAGCAACTATCTAAACTAATATGGTCGAGCACTGCGACTATTCGTTTAAACTTACTTCTAAAAACTTATGAGCGGCATGAAATATACGCAGGAGCTACTCAGCGGGACTTGGATAACTCCTGATTTTCTTAGATTTTAAAGATTTGCTTACCTTGACTATCATTTACGCGCAGATCGGCCTTGCACTCCATCAATTTTTTTTAAAAAACAGATTAAGCTTAGACTGTGATTTCTGATAAATGTCCGCATGAGGGTAGAATGTTAATATGCCTGTGGATTACGCTCTCGTCCAAGTTTTAGACTTGAATTAATTAACTTCTCATATTCTCAATAAGCCCGAGAAAAATTCCTCGCAGTCGCAGATACAACGTGGTATTTGCAACTGCGAAACCCATTTCGTACTCCATTTCGATGACAAAGACAGTGAGGTTGCATCCATGCATACGTACGATCGTATTAACATACACGTATATATTTATGTGGCTATTCCACCAACTTCATCCACTTACGAGAGATTGTGCCACTTCCATTCAGAACTCCATGGAGTTTCTAGAGAAAAAGAGAGGCATCACAATTTCCGTGGATGAGATAATGGTCTCCTTTGATGTGGTTTCTTTATTCACTTCCACACCACTAGATTTCGCAAGGCAATGCACAGATGAAATCCTAAAGTCCTATGACACGGATTGCTGCAGCTGCCTTACTTGAACTTATGGACCTTTGTTTAGAAACCAAGTTTTCGTTCGATCACCAATATTATCAACAACTAAAAGGTGCTCCAATGGGATCACCCCTATCTGGCTTTCTTGCCGAGGTGACAATGCAGAAATTGGAATCGGTGGCTCTTCCATTAGATAACCCTAAGTTATGGGTACGATATGAAGACGACACGTTTGTCGTCGTTAAAACGGATCAACTAGAAATACTCCACAACACAATCAATTCAACCGTTCCGGGAACTAAATTCACGTTGGAAAAAGAACTTGACAATAAACTCCCATTTCTAGATGTTCTCGTACAGCGTAAGACCGACGGAACATTACACACGTCTGTTTACCGCAAAGAAACATATGCGGAAATAATTCTACACTATGAGAGCAACAGGCCGGTCTCTCACAAGCGGAGTATTGTCAAAAGTCTGATACATCGAACACATTGTTCTGATGAAGAAAGCTACAAAGTTGAACTAAACTACCTATTTGAATTATTTTCCAAGAACGGTTACCCTAGAGATTTCGTACTTCGATGTATGAGACAACAAGAGATAAAAACAAAGGAACTACATAGTTCCAATCAAGCGCCCAAAGCAACAACCTGGCAAATCCTTCCTCACATCAGGAATGTGTCTGAACTTGTTGAAAGACACTTGAGGAAACACCAGATAGAAGTGGCGCACAAGCCGACGACTACTTTACGCACCCAGCTTGTACACCCTAAGGATAGGGTTGGCTATCTCGATAGAAAAGAAGTCGTTTATGAGATCCCATGCGATGCCTGTGATGCCGTATATTGTGGCCAAATGGAAAGTTTGCCTCTACACGCATCCACGAATATCAACTTGCAGTAAAGATGCGAGACCACGTGTCTCGAATGGCCCTGCGCACTCTTGATACTGGGCACACTTGCGCATGGGACAAAACTCGTATCGTCGGAGTTTGCCCATCTAAAAAAGGCCGAGAGTTTCTTGAAGCCATGCACTCCGATGAGTCATGCATCAGCAGGCATATCGAGTTAGATGCCACGTACAAAAATCTCAGAGAAAGGTGAAAGAGCCGAAAGCCGATCAATACGGATTGACAAATACGACGGCAGCTTACTAACTCAGGCACCAAATGAGTATTGATTTTGTAGCATGTCTGAAATTTTAATTATTTTCTGCACATTTGCTCTAGTCTGACGACGACGACACGCGGAACCGACGTCGAAAATTTACTCAAGAAAGTTTTCTCTCTTTCCCAAAGAACGTATTTGATTTCAAATATTTATGTATGAATGCTGACAAAATCTGTACGGATTTTTGCCGCAACTAAATGAGCACATATAAATGTACGCGAAATGACTCCTAAAATGCAATACGGAGGTCTTTCGAGCACAGGGATTAACAGTGGGACAAGCTGAACATAATCTGCATGGTCAGGTTGGCATATCTCGGAAACTATCCACCAATCGTTGCAGTCGGACACATAGGGTAGTCTGTCATTTCTTTAAAAATAGAGACTTATATTTCACCTAATTTTGTAAGCCAGGCGGGGTCTGAAAATGCTGGTGAAAAGGGGCTGACCTGTCCAAAAGGCCTGGGGCTTACGTTAATGAAACACTGGTAACTTGACTGTGAACCAGAGAAATTTACGACATCGCATCTTAAGGCCGAGTAGATTTTCAGTTATATTCGAACACCATTTTAAGTTGAACGTTACAAATGTCTATCTTTTTGCGACCTGTCTAAATTCATTCATCCCTCCATGACATGCTTAACCCTGAAATCAGAAAACAAACTGAAATGTAAACCATCTGTGGAATATTTGAGGAACTGAACGAAATCACGTGACCCGGACTCCAACGATAACTGACATTTGTAGAGGGCTTAAGAGCATCCAGCCATGCGTAACTAATATACTTTTTGTATATAAATGACCTCATATGTGTGAACGTTGAGGAAAATCGTAGGCTGGTTTTCAGCTAGACAAAAAATTAACACTTTTACTTATAGACACGTAATTTCTATGAAATGTTCAATTATTCAGCTGCCAGATTATCTTCCCAAAATGGAGATTATAACCAGAGCAAAAAGAAAACGTTAAGTAAGCGTGGTTTGGAAATCTATCTGTTTTACTAGAGAATTTGTGTGAGGCGGAGAATGTGGGAATTACCTGCGAGTCTGCACAACTGAAATACCGCGATGACGTCTGATGGTAAACCTAGCTTACTGCGAATTGCAACTGGAATTTTTTCCAAATTGAGCTTAAGGCCTAATAGGCTTCAAATAAGATGTCCGGATTGACAAGGTACAGAACATGGACAGGTGTTTACTAGTTAGACTGGTGAGGCCACGCAAATTACTCAAAATAGCTATGCAAACCAAAACATTTCTCCTTTCGTGGTCTTGTCATATAGTGCAAACAATGACAAACTTATTTAACCAAATCCGAAACGCCAAAAGAATGAAATTCTTGTTCTGATGATCTTGTCATCTCCTTTAGGGAACGCTTAAGACTTTACTGGACACGAAATCTGCTTTCCATGTTAATTAGCTACTATTTATAGATACGTCTTTTCTCGTTTCCATAGGTGTTCACAGCATCAGGTTTACGCTCCCATCGGAGTTCCAGACTTTGATTCATTAATATCTCTTATTGTCACTTAGCCTTGGGAATGGTGCTTGCGACTACAAAACTGAATCCGTAGTCCATTTCTATGATTAAAACAGCAAGTTAGCATTTATGCACTAAACACTTTAGGAAATTGTAAACGTAAAACGAACGGTAGGTTAGTGCCAAACAATTCACATCTCTCCCTTGTAAGGCAGTCACTAAACAAAGTCTTTTTCAGGAAACTATTTAGCAATTACATAATTTTTTTTATAAACAAACAGGTCAACACGAATTTCATTTACTGCGTCAGCCAATGCATGTGCAGTATATGGTAACAGACGTTTTACGAAAAATTCCGTTCTCCTTAATATGCCATAAAATGGAATGCTATGGATATTCTATTCTCTTACATTCAAAATTGCGGATTATGGGATTATCTCAAAAGGGAAACGGGGGAACCCAGGCGCATCCAATATGGTAACCCTGATAAAAGGTGCTTTGCGGGTGGGAAAGCAATGAAGAATGTGCGAGAACCATGGAAATACACAGGCATTATAGCAACATATTCTAGTTTGTTTTAGTGGGCATCAAATTTGAGCGTAAGCGCCGCGCAACACAAGAATTCACCGCAGGTAAGCAACAAAACCAATTCCACGAGGAAGAAAAGTGATTGGCCCGTCAAGGTCATTGATACAGTACGCACAAGAATGTGGCTGATCAGCCTGACCCTAAACCTTGACTCCTAACCCTAAACCCTAACTCTAAACCTTAAATCTTAACCGTAAAACCTAAACCCTACCCTCCCAGCACCAGCCCCGCCTAGCCTCACCTAACCCCTCAAAATTGGCGGGGCTGTGGAAGGGACTGTGGCGGGGCATTCTACACGGCTGCCCCGCCTGGTCCCACCAGCAAAAAATGCGCAGGTACGCGGGAACAGCAGAAGATCAAGTTTTATTAGCGCAAAATGGCCAGTTGGTGTGGAGACCAACTAGCCTTTTGGCCGGGTCAAAGTGGCTTGGTAGGGCTGTGGAAGGGGCTTTGGCGAGCATTCTACGCAACAGCCCCGCCTGGCCCCACATTTCCGCCCAGTATTGGTACCCCTTTAAAATATCGACCTGTACGGTGAATCCCCTGAGGCGCAAACACATAATGTCTACCGGCAGAAGTTTCAAAGCTCAGTATAGGCATTTCTCGTTCGGCGGATTGATTGCCAACTGCTGTCGACATTGAGGGAACCGCAGACTCAGGCTCTTCAGTGGCCTCATAATATGCCTTCATCTGACGCTTAATGCGCTTATATATGGTGATTCGGTGATAGCCACAGTACTTCCGCTTCATAATTGCTTCGGATATTCAGTAAAAAACGATGAATAATTTGTATAACACCATAGCTAAGTGGTACATACATAGACATGCATGTCGACTACTTAAACTGGCTGGTAAGTAAATACCAAAACAATTAGCATAAGATACATAAATTAACTAAGGCAGTTATCAAGAGCATAAAAGCAGCATTGGTTGACGCACGATAGCATGCACGACCCGTGGTCGTAACCAATTGCGCACGAATGCTTTCTACATGATTTATGAGACTTTTTTGAGAAATTAGCTCCTTTTAATGCCAAAGAAAGTACAATGAGTGGTATTTTTGAAAAATGACTTTCGATGCAAATACTCTTCAAAATGCTTCAATCCAGAGGGGGCTCTGGCCCCACCCAGCCCCTTCCCAGCACCGCCTATAAAGGAGCCACGTGCTGGCAGGATAACGTAATTGTGGACCATTATCGCAGCAGATCACGAAGTACCTTAAAGTAAAAGTACTCTTAAGTAGTAGTAGTAGTAGTAGTAGTAGTAGTAGTACACCTGATGAAATCAATTTTAGCACGAAAATGATAATTTCTTGACCGAACAGGATAGCTCCTGCGAGCCCCATCGAGGGTTTACCAAGATTAACAAATGCGCCCTATGTCAGCATAATTTTGCATACCCTCTGTTAGCATTCCAACATGCCGACGCTAAATACAAAGCCAGCTGGCAAAAATAATCCTAGTGAATTAATCGCAATTCACATAAAGTATACTGAAACCGTAGTCAGCAACTTTTGTCCCACTGATGTAGAGCATTTCCTTTGCACGTAGAACCTGATTAAACCGAGTATTGGGATTGACAAATAGCTTCTATCTCAAACAACCAAGAGTGCCACGAATCATTGGGCCTACAATCTGAGTGAAATTCAGTTCAGCGCTTCGTCCAATATTGCACGACTGATTTTCATGCGGTTTTGCTTAAGTAACATAGAAATGGAAAATCTACTAAAGTCTCTTCTTTAGAGAAGTGGATTGTTATCCAAACGCGAAAAAAATATGGCTTGCATTTTGCAAATTTTGAATGCAAGTGTAACGACGGGTTGGGTTCAGAATTATTCGACAATTGGAAACGTTTTTAAAAATTGAGATATACCTGTCCGTTGAGTATAAACTTGGAAGATAGCGTACTTTTCCAATTAGTCGGTAAAACAATGAATAATTTTATTCATGTTTTCCATGAAATGTACATGAATTTGTAAGGCCACAGAAAATCAATGAGAAGAATTCATGCTACTAAGTAGCCATTTTACAGAGTGGTTTTCGTATGCGGTCGAAAAGACCTTTGTTCGAAAGCCGGCATCCCAAGGTGACTGAATTATTACAGGATTATATTGCATGATGATTAATTATAAAACCCTACTTAAGTAATATTTTCGTAACGGCTACGCATATCTGAATTTAGGTTGACATTTCATGAGTTTGCACACCTACTGTACTTATAGGAGTGAAGTTTACCTCCACAAGACTGACGCCGTGGAAGGATCTTTATTCTATTTTTTATTAAAAAAACACGGCAACGTAACTTCTGATGAAAGCCTGACAACGCGCCTTCCTTTAGAATGAATAACAGTCTATGTTATTTAAACGGTAAGTGAATATTTTGCGTTAATGATGAAAAACATAGACTGGGGCAAATGAGCAGTGCGAATCAGCAAGATTTGGTTCTGCAGCCCCACTTCGTTGATCTTAGTGGATACGAGTACGCCAAATTTACAAATATCTCGAGTCTGCACCTTACTCACCGTTTAAATCCAGCGAGTAACTGTGCCACGAGGGCGGAGTGTGTATACGCCAGCCGCGGTTACTTCAGGTTTCAGTTTACACGCGTCCCTCCGCGCCGGTTTCGAGCCCCACCTGCGCCCTCTTTATTATACTAATCCGGCTAGTGGCTAATCAGGCTTGTTAATGGAAATGTTCGGACAGATTATAATTCTATTGGTTCTACTAGAATGGCCATGTACCTCGAATTACCACACGGTCCCCTCTGTGGCCTTCCATTTGTGGTGGCACCCTCCTTAGCCTGCTAGTCCACCGAGTATACGTAATCTTCATGTGCTTCCTTGCGTCTGCCTCGAGTCCTGCTTGCGCTCTCTTTCCCTTCCTAATCCAGCGAGTGGCTAAATTAGGTATGTAAATGAATATTGTTTTAGTAAGCTAGCTAGATGCGCTCAATCAAGTGAGGTTGCAGAACCAAAGCTCGTCTACGAATCCTTTGGGTTGTGCAAATGTTACTACGGAAGGCAACCTGTTAGAAAAATATATGCACAATAAATTTTGTCATTCAGACCAACGGGAATTTGTGTGCCCTTTTAAAAAAACGTAGGTTCTAGAGTATGCCTTTGGAAACAATGCTGGATCTTCAGTTAGCAGAATGCATCTTGTATACCGTTGCGACACAGTGTTGCCGTAGTTTTTTCCGTAAGTATTATACAACCATTTATTAATTTATTAACGTAATTCTGAATGATTTTAGTAAGTGTCTTATAATTGTCTCTAAGGCGGTTCAGTAATTACAAATATAATGATGTGTTTGCAACTATCGATTAACTGTCTGAGTAGGTGATTGCAACCGTAGACTGCCGAGGGGAAATACCCGCACATGACTTCCGATCGTGAAGTGTAGGTTAGGCACTTTGTCTGTACAGAGCCGGTGATTGTGTCTGGTGCTTGAAAACGTATGCAACAAAAGTGCGGGAACAGTTGCGTTTATTATATTTTCCTCTTTTTCAAAAGTGCTTCATTTGTACCTTTTTTTAGCTACAAGACGATGCCCATTCGGCCACAAAATGGTGATTTTCAACCTGCGGTGGCTATTTCTACCTATCCCATTGCGTCAGCAGTACCGCATTCCACTCCTCAGCCGTCACCAATGCGCATGCTGTTTTGAACGCCTAAAGTTTGGCAACGGGAACATGTGTACGAAGGCTGACGTGCAGAACGGAAGCCATTTCCGCGCACTAATTCTAGTTAAAATGCATCTAAGTGTCACCATTCGGCTCGCATACCGCATTAGCTGGTTTAGACCCAACATACAGAAGGTAACTTGATGTTCATTTGAAAGATCATCATTTTAAAAGTATTCGAGTCAATATTTTGGCGACGGTAGCCTTTTAGGTTAGCAAAAGTAAGAGATCCGGGTTGATAATCTGAGACTTGCATGGCTGACGTTTCGAAGAGTTGGGTCGGCTCTCCATTATCAAAGCGTCTAGTGAAAAATCGATCGCGATTTTGAATGGACAGCCGGATTTGTTGGCCTTGGGCTGATCGATTTTTTTTCTTCTTTTGCTCTCTTGGCCTACCGGCCGTCGCCTGTGAGTGTTGGTGGCCTCCCTGTATTTTGTGTCGTCACCTCAAATGGGGTTAGTGGCGTTTCCATCCCCCTTTTGGTGAGTAAGTCGACCGGCCGTGTTTGCTCGGTGGCCTTAGGCTCCGTATAATTGTCCTGTCTTTGTCACGGCGTATGTAATTGTTGCCTGGCGTCGATAGGCAATGCCTACCCTGGTGGATTGTAACAGTCTTGAATCCGCCCCGGAGACTCCGTTAATGTAAGGATCAGCCCTCCAGACTTCGGGTTGTTCTTCTTGTCGCCGTCGTCTGTTCACTCGGCGCTTGCATTGCTTGATGAAGTAGCTTAGGTATCTATTGGTTCGAAAGCGATCGGGAAGGTATTGTCATTCAACTCTTCTGTCGGCTGGTGTGCTCCAGTGTGTTTCAACTCTTTGGAACAGAGTACGGACAGAGCTGCGTTTGTGAGAGAGGGGGTGATTGCTGTTGAAGTGCAGTATTTGTCTTGTGTTGGTGGCTTTTCTGAAAACGGTAATTTCTAATTGTCCAGTTGCACACCGACGCACAAGATCCTCGAGAAAGAGAAATTGGTTGTTTGTTTTGGATTCCATCGTGAAAAGTATATTCTGGTCAATCGAGTTCAGTAATTCTTCAATGTAAGGAATAGCCCTCCAGACGGTAACCTTTAATATTGTCCGAAAATGCTCAGTTATTGCTGATCCCCCGTCGTTTCCACAGCTGGAAGATCATGCAACGGATTTCACTTTTATATTTCGTATACCTTAATGGTGCGCATTAACACTTTGACGGTTATGCTCTAAGCACCTGACCTCGAACGAGAGACCTAACTACTAAAGGAGGCGTGATCGCTGGAGCAATAATCTGCCGTTTTATATTCACATTTAGATCCATCGTCGGAGACAGAAGCAGATAAAAGTAACTTTCCATACAAGTTGAATTTACAGTAGATGTGCTAACTCATGAAATGTCAACCAAAATTTCGAAATGCGTTCTCATTTCGAAAAGATAAATTAAGTAGTGTTGAAAAACTAACAAAGATGCAGCATAAATCTATAATGATCCAGTTACCTCAGGGTGTCGACTTTCAAAAGAACTTATTTTTGGCTGCATGCAAGATCCACACACTGCAAAAAATGACTTCTTAAGTAGCTTGCAATTTTCTCATTGATTTTCGATGCTCTTGAAAATTCAAGTATATTTTATGGAAAACATGCCTAACAATATTCATTCTTTTACTTATTCGGTAGAAAATCAAGTCTTCTTCCAATTTCATACTCAGAAGAAGAGTATGATCGGTTTTAAAAAAAAAGTTTCTAATTGTGAGATTTTTTAACACCGTTAAATGGCCATTCATTAAACGTCATTTACCTGCATTTACGAATGTGGCTTGTAAAGTTAACAATATTGCTCAAATCCACTACTTAATTTTATGAACCTCATTTGGGCTCTTCTCCGTACACGGAAAATATACAGTTTGTAGTTTTGAAACCCTGAATGCAAGTGTAACAGCAGGTTAGGTTCAAAATTATTCGGGAATTAGAAGAGTTTTTTAAAACCGAATTATACTCTTATTTTCAGTATGAAATTGTAAGAAGACAGGATTTCCTACCGAATAAATAAAAAAATGAATATTGTTGTGCATGTTTTCCATAAAATATACTTGAATTTTCAAGAGCATCGAAAATCAATGGAAAAATGGCATGCTACTTACGTAGTCATTTTTTGCAGTGTGTGGATCTTGCATGCAGCCGAAAATAAGTTCTTTTGAAAGTCGACACCCCGAGGTAACTGGATCATTATAGATTTATGCTGCATCTTTGTTAGTTTTTCAACACTATTTAATTTATCTTTTGGAAACGAAAACGCATTTCGAAATTTTGGTTGACATTTCATGAGTTGGCACATCTACCGTGCATATTTAAAGATTGGATATCTGGTTGAATATTCAAATCTGCCAGAAACGGTCATAAAAAGTTTGTTACCAACACAACACGACGCTTTATACCCGACATCATAGATTATCCATTCACAATCTCTCCTCATTTTTACAGTACTTATATAATGCTGTACTGCGCATGCAAAACAGAAGATTTAGGTATTTCTGTTTTATTGAGAGTCCTCCATAGAATTTGCCCAATTTTGACAAAGGGCATTTGATGATGATGAGACACTTTGCACATACCCCTTCGTGAGGTGCTACATGATTTTTTGGTACGTATTAAAAGATTCTTAGCCATCTTACCAATATTTAACCACTCGAATAAAACCATCCCCTACAGCGTTTATCACTAATATAACGTTTAATAAATCTAAGAAAGATTGTCCTTTTGATGTTGTAATTTTGACCAGACCGACAAATATCGACGTGTCAGCGTACCTCGGGCTCCCGTCGGTTATAAATGTAGTTAGATTAAGGCGGAAAAATTAAACCTGATTTTCCTGACAGTACTGGGCATGCATATATGGTTTTCAACAAAGTGCTTAGGCTGGAACGCCGCTCCGACTTTTGACATTACCCTCAGACTATCCTACTTAATTGCGACTGTCCTATTTCTGTGAACAGCGAGAACTCAACTGCAGCCTCAGAATAGGCTAGAAAGCAAACGCTAGGTCTGGACAAAGACAAAACAGGGACGCATGTCTGCTTACGTACATTGATCATTTTTGCTGTCAAATTTGCCGAATAACTTTAGTCAAATCAGCACTTCTTACCTTTTGCAGCCTATTTACCTCCTTCGCCAAACCGAAGGAAATGCTGAGAAATTGTTGTTCGCAGTGTTAAAGTATCAGTAATATCTGTGCAGAAACGAAAAGATAAAATGGTAGGACAAATGTGTGTAGCCTGGATGCTGCAACCGATAGGAAGGTCCCTGTAATAGGGGATCGGTGGGAAAGGGGGGGTTTTAAGGGTGGGGCAAACGGAAAAGCCATGGGCAAGTTAAAAAAAATTAAAAGAAAAATAGGTGTAGACAGTTAATAAGTAAATTTTTTGAGGTGAAATAGGTGGCGGAAATTTAAAAAGTAAACCTTAACCAATAGGAACGAGATACCCAAAAGCCCAAGGCCATTCCGCTGTAGGTACCCCAGACAGTACTTGCACTGAAGGTGAATCCTCGGGAAATGCCATCGACAAGCAGAGAGGTAGAAGAGGAACCCGAACAACGGTAAGTGTGAATGAAAAATATGCAGGAGGTAGAAGAATGTAGCTGTAATTAATAATATGTTCAATAATTACCAAACGATTCCCACTTACAGAACGCTGATAGCAAAGAAGAAGCGGAAGGCCGTTCCGCAAGCTAATAATCAATCGGAGATTGGACAGATCCTTGATATTATCCAGTCGCCGTATTTAGTGCAATATTTGCAAGCGAAAGGACTCCTTGCGACGCAAGTTAAGTGTCGCTGTCGTAAACCAAGGACATTGCGGATATTGCGGCAGCACACTGACGGGTTTGCGTTCAGGTAAACCAAAATAATAATATAATCCATGGGCTAGGTGTAACAAATGTGGCACCGAAAAGGCATTGAGATAATTCGCAGATGATCGTAAAGGTAAGCAGTGATATGTTATCGGTATTGTACGCATAGGTGAATATTGGCGACCCGTGGAAAAGTAGGCAGTCCAAACAACTGAACGGCCGGACAGTGTACATATTGGCCAGTGAGAACGGATGCTGCGGGAAAAGTTTGTAAATCTTTTATACTGTGCCTAATAATAGTGAATTCCTAACTATAACTCTCAACTTTTGGTCCCATAACCTAAGCCAAAAATGCCCCAACGGATATTGAATGCGTAATGTTTGATGGTAGTGATGGAAGCCTATGTGAAGACAGCCTTCCTGTCTTGACCAATCCGAAGGCTACGTCGCAAGGACGCTACTCGTCAAACCAAAAAAAGGAGCGGAAAGCGATAGGGCAAACCTACCTCTCCCCGCAAGGCGACCAAACCGCCCAGGCGAACGGAATCGGCCGTAGCGCAAGAAGAAAGCGACCGAAGGAGACCACACAGAAATCCGGACGCCCGGGCGAACACCTGAACCCGTGATAGTGCAAGGCAAGGCTAAACCCCTATTGTCGGGTAGGCGTTCCTGACCCGGCTTTGGTGGCAGTTAAGGGAGGAGAAATGAACCAAATCGAAAGCAAACTAAGCAAACGGCAAGCGGCCTTAGAAGACCGCACACGAAGTCAGCGGCCGCGTTTAACGTCTGAACGGCTAAGCCACGAAGGGCAAACCTGCATCGATTAAGCGCACCCAACACCTACGCGCCTTGCAAACTCGCCCGGTAAACGCATGGAGCACCACCTCTATCGGTCAGACACAACGCGGCTGGTTCGTAAAGGCGATAGGTGTTAGGGGGAGTGGGGGTAGCAGCCTGTTACTACCAATGAAGGAACTCACACGGTAAAGGCATATTCTAAAGTGTGTTGAATCGTTATCCGGAAAGGTTAAGTATTTCGCCTTTTACTGAAGATTTCCGTGTGGGAGGGGGGTGCAATGCAATGAGCCCATATAGACAGTATTACAGCGTCTCGTTCTCGGGGCGGTTAAGGGGAAGGAGAAAGTCATCCTGACGGAGCCTGTACGCCAAGTAAACCAAGTATAGTTGGAGCAAGAGCACGAAGGACTTTACAGCATAAGCGCCCTTCCTTCACGCAATCGGCAGTTGTAAGTATATAACCTAATAAAAGCTCGCCTACTGTTACCACCAATGAAGCAACTTACAGGTTAAAGGCATATTGTAAAGCGTGTTGAATCGTTATCCGGAAAGGTTAAGTATTTCGCCTTTTACTGAAGATTTCCGTGTGGGAGGGGGGTGCAATGCAATGAGCCCATATAGACAGTATTACAGCGTCTCGTTCTCGGGGCGGTTAAGGGGAAGGAGAAAGTCATCCTGACGGAGCCTGTACGCCAAGTAAACCAAGTATAGTTGGAGCAAGAGCACGAAGGACTTTACAGCATAAGCGCCCTTCCTTAACCCAATCGGCAGTTGTAAGTATGTAACCTAATAAAAGCACGCCTACTGAAAGGATACAAGTACGTCAGCAATATTGACTCATAATCCCAGGCTACCCACATTTGTGCTACCGATAAAATTATATGGCAGTTTTATCTTTACTCATTAGCATACAAGAATAACTGCAGCGGATTTTTCTCATATGAATCGAACGAAAGGCATCTCTGCGTTTCAGCCTTCTCAAAACACAAAACTGAATAGAGTTTCTTAAAAAAGATAAGTAATTGCGTAGAATCTTAATCATGTGTTTTTGGAAATGCGCGGAAAAAACGATGATGCATGTGATTCACATATGATATGATACACCATCTGTTGCTTCGCCTAATGTGTATATGAGCACACAAATGCGAAATGTGATGAGTAACCACAGTTAATGGGACAAAAAATAAAACCTTTCACTGGAAACGGTAAGTTATGTAACCCCCTTGGCAACCAATAACCCCACGCTTGGGTAAGGCGGGAATGGTGGCGATAGGAGTTGTACGGGTGAGGCATCACCGCGTTGGTGGAGCGAAATTCATCCAATAACACTTTGGACATATATATATTTCCACTGAACTTCTTCTTTCACGCCCATATATAACAACTAAAGCGAAGATGTTAATTGCCAAACACACAAAATGCAAGTCTCAATAAATAAAAATTAATTGCATAATCCGTCGCCTGCACATTTGCGACCGCCCGTGGACCAATAAAACGAGCTAAAAACAGGAGGGAGGAACACTAAATGCCGAATATAGTAAACGAAAAGTGACTGTAAGTTAGCGCGATGCAAATGAATATTAGAGAAGCAATGGAAATACACCTTAATAAGCAGGGAAAAAACAAATAAGGTAAGTAAGGGTGCCTGTTTGTGTCTACCTATTGCAAAATAAAGATTAAAAGAAAGCAAATATTTATTCGTAAAGGTTATGCACAACAATGAAATGCATTTATGAACAGAATAGGTATAAATGGTTATTTTTTCCCTTCTAAAATGCGGAAAATCAGCCCCAGGTCATAGAAAAGTCGGACAATCGCAGGTTGGTTTTTTTATGAAGGCGGAAAAAATAACCGAAGCCGAAAAATTGGAGAGAATGGTGGAATACTGTCAGACAAGGAGACGGCTATCTGGCGTAGCAAAATGCCAATATGTTAGGCTGCACACTGAAAGATATGCATTGCGTCGCGGCTAATGTCAAAGAGCAAAAGCTCTAAGGGCTCCGGTGTCGGGTCAGGTAATGTGGGTCCACGTAGACAGGGCTCAATATTGTCTGTACTTTGGCCTGGAAAGCCTAGGTGTGCACATGCGTGGGAAATATTCCTGTCGCATGCTACAGAAGTATATCCAGTGTAACAGCTTCCCCAATAGGGAGCCTGAATGACTCGTTCATGGGCTTATTTTAACGACCATCTGTAAGTCAGTTTTTGTACGTAAAGTCAGTTGAGTTTAACTGCCTTATTACAGGGTAAGAGAAGGACTGCGCACAAGCATGCTTGAAGAAGTAAGTAAGCCACGGCGTACGCGTTCAACGACAGAAACCGCTTGGATATATCGTGGAAGGTGACTGCTTGTGTCCTAACCGGGGCATAGTGAACTAAAACGCACGACAACGACCCTTATAGCAGGCGTTGTATGGTGAGTGCCGACATGGCACAAGAAGGTTAAGTTAGTCTTTTCGAAGAAGTAGGCAAGTCGTAGCGTACTTGTCCGACAACAGCCACCGTTTGGAGACGTCGTGGAAGCTGAGCGGTTGTGGTCTAGCTGAGGCGAAGTAAAGCAAAACGCAACCGACGATCCTTGCAGCTTACGTTGTATAATGAGTGCCAACACGACACAAGGATGCACAGTCACCCCTTTGAAAGAAACGGATTACGGAGATATGGAGCGAAAGTCAGAGGCTGTCTTATGCCGGATAATGTATCACTACGCAAATATCATACTGGAATGACATTGTTTATGTGGTTATATCAGTGTGCGGGACAAAACCCAAAGGACGACTCCCTGCAGCTATGAGCCGATAAACTAAGCGTGTCTACTAAGACAGACATAGTAGTTAGTTATGCGTATTAAGTCTAATGGGGTTACACAACCTATTCTTTCTCTTGCACCTCATGAATACAGTTTTCCTAGGACGGATGAGCTGGCGCACCGTAATGCTCCACAACAGCACCGTTGCTCCGACTTTTAACATCCGTTCGTGAACCGCATGGACTGAACTGGGTTTTAGACAGAAAAGACCGAAGCAAGAAACTTCTGGTCCATACAAAATGAAAACAGAGACAGAGGTTTGATATTTTGCGCCAGAGCTTTTCCTTGCAAATGTTTGCTACCTCTCACTACTCATGTTATGCCATGTTACTCAAATTATGAAGATACCCAATTTGTCCGGCAACTTCCTGTTGACGACTGTGAGCTCTCGCTGAAGTGACCTTTTGCGCGTTAGCTAACCCTCACGCCTTGTTCAAGCGCTACGACTGATTTCTTCGACGGATTCCGCTGCGATGAGAGCCGGAGTGATGGTCTATAGCATTGGGATGAAAGTTGCTGATTGTGACTTTGGCCTCAGTATATTTTATGAGAATGTTAATTTATATTTGTGAAACAAAAGTTGGCACGTCGGAGTGCCAGCAGGGTTAGGCCGCGCTGAATTACGGTGCATTAACAAAATGTCCAGAAATTTTTGAGCTGCAGCAGAATGCTTGGCTTTCCAAATCCCTCCCTATATTGCCCTCGGTCTTCTAATTTTGACCGAAAGGCACAGAAACGTGAGATATATTTTGTCACTTATTAAGAAATTCAGAGTGCGAAGAAGTGCCGAGGAATACCGAGGCAAACTTTCAGTATGTAAAATGAGGCTTTTGATGGTTAAAATCCTGGTCAAGTGTATGCTGTAGGCCAGTTGGCATGGTGATAGGCCTAGGTGCGGGCCCGGCCATGCCGGCAACCTGTACCCTCTCCGGCCGTGGAGATCAGAGAGCGTGGTAGGTTAAGTGAACTTCCACTACCATTGTAAATTAATTCACGCACAAGTCGCCCTGACTGCTCTCACCATGTTGTAGGTGGAAATCGTCCGCAATATCGGTTGAACTGTCATCGGCTGTGCTCCAATCCCTGACAGTTCAAGCCCAGTCTGTTCTGGCACAAAAGCTTCTGCTGACCGGCAAACGCACGTAGCCCCAGACGCGCCGACCTGCGGCAACTAGACCGACTTCACCTCGGACACACGTGGCTTCAGCTGCCGTTTCAGCTGCTCGTAGAGCCACTTGAACACGCCACCAACCTGGCCGATGCAACGTGGGCCAGTAGACAGCCCTCGGGCAATGAAACACATACACCACGTGGAGGACAACTCTGGAACTTGCCCCACAAACCTATTGAAGCGACATTGCGTTAACCTGGTCGGTCCGCGCTCTGGTCTGGTCGTACCAGCCACCTGCGCCAACTTCCATCTTCGGACTCCTTCGCTATATTTTGACACCGGGCTCAGGTGGGGGAAAGAGAGAATGCGGTAGACGCTGTGCAATTCTACCACCACCATAATCGATTTCATGTCCGTCACCGTGCCTACCTGCAATCTGCAGGGAGTACAGGGTGGACATCCGCCACAACGTCGGTTGAACTGCCATGCGAAATTTTAAATGTGCGCATATGCCTTAAATGCTCGAAAGTGTGGAGTCACTCGCACAGTGATCGACTATTGAAATTTGGGGTTGATTAAAAATACAAAGCAACGATTTATATGCTTCACATAGTATGGCTCCCTCATCGCAGGATAGTCTTCTACGACGGACGTGTAGTTGCATGTTTGCTCTCAGATGCGTCTCCAAATTTGTCGCATATCAACATCCGAACTGTCGAGCACATTTATTTCCATTCGAATCAAGTATCTGGAACTCACATGTAATCACTGTTTGCCCCCCGAAGCCCAGACGATGCGAGCGTGCGGATAATTATTGCAAAAGACGAGGTTATGCACGCTGACCCAAGTAAGTGTAAAGATCTGGATCGTGAAAATAAAATTGCAAAAAAAAGCATTTCAGAAACATGCGTGATTAATGAGATTGGTTAAGGGCAGTCCTCCACTGGAAGATTTGCACTTAGACCAATGGGAGATTGTGGTGTGGCTCTTTAAAAGAGTGTCAGTGTTGAGATATAGCCACTTTGGTAACAATGCTGGCTGTGCAGTTGGCAATAAACTTCTTGTATGTGGCTGCAGCACTTGGCTGTCGTAGACTTTCCAGTAAGTACGATGCATTGTAAAAGGATGCTGTTTAATTCCTTTTCTTTAATTACAAATTACGTGCTACAGGACAGACTCAAAAAATCTGCTAACACACAAACGGAATAGTAATTTTAAATACATTGAACAAATTATAAGACGCATTTAAACGCCAGCATCCAAATGCAAAAGTTCGACATGACGTTTGCGCATTTAACCAACGCACTCAAGAAGCATCTTAGGCAGAAACAATAGTAAAATCATGCCTTGGCGCGCCAGCTACTGCCGGCAATAAATATGCCGAACTGTGGATGCCACTTGAGAGATCTTGTCCACTTAGTGAGCACCGACCCTGACATCACTGACTAAAAAAGTTTTACTTGCTTTGATATATCCGCCCGGTTTCGGGTGACATTCGCTGGCATTTACATATCTGAGAGGAGTAGGCTATTCGGTACTGGAACAGTTGGTGTTATAGACTCCTAAAACGTCCAAATTTGACCCCAATACGTCATCCGCAAGTTGATGCTCCAAATATAGCCTTTAAGAGGACCATGTCCTTTCTATGGCTACACACAACCCGGCTGTGGTAAGACAGCGTATCGCTGTCAAATCAAAACTAATTTCGAGCCTATGACATCCATGCTCGAACAACGGAAGACGAAAAATTGGTAATGTATGTGTCAACTGCTTGCATGTTTCAAGTGTACGAAACTTATCCTATTATTCATGATATGATATGATATGCAGGTGGCGCCTACGTGCGTGTTCGAAGCTTTAAGTTTTATTCTGTTTTTTTTTCAAACTGTGGAATGTGGACGTGTACGTCGAGTCCCGACATTTACTGATTTGCATGCGTAATCCAAGATAATTTTAGCGACTGGGCCTTGCATATATCTTAAATTAGACTAGATAATCATGAGTGTGGTTGTGGGCATAATACAGAATGTTTGTAAGGACTTATCAACTGATCGAGGAGATTAGTTTTAGCTATCATCTACCAGAAGGAAAGTTCACAGGTCGTGAACGCACCACCCCCGACAAATGCCAAATAAATCACTAGACACAGCACCCCTCAGGAAATGCAATGCACCATTTGCACAGCACTTGGATAAGTTCCTCGTGGGCCAACTAAAGCAACTGCCATCGCCTGACCAACTCTCTCTCTCTCTATCGTTCCCAGGCACGACCCAAAGCCGTCAAGAGTAGCCGTAAAACACAATATCCCTGATCGACTTGCCCTTACCTGGTGTATCTGTTATGAGCCATAATGATGTAGCTGCTTTGTACAGTGCAGTTATTGCATTTTATGCACTATATTAAGTGTGTGAGAGTAAGTTTAGCCGAACTCAGGTTTTACATAGGCCAAAGAATCCATAGAGTTGTCGGTTCTGTGAAGCATGTGTGAAATATTTATTTAACAAAACTGACCATTTCGGAAAACAAGTTAGCGAATTCATTGACTTGCGAAAGTAGGTTAGGCAGTTGACATTCCCTGGTAAACAGTTTAGTGGTTCAGCTTTCAGCATAAGGAAGTTGCATTTTTTGAACCAAGTCCAAAACACAGTTTGCAGTAAGGAGGTTTATGCTGTGTATACAATGCAGAAAGAAACTTAACTTCAAAATCTGTTCCGAGTAAGAAAGTAATTTGCACAATGATCCCATTATGGGATTTTTGAGGAACGTTAATCGCCAAGGCTGCATGTTATTAATAGTCATCCTGTTCAGCCCTGGGCTTCTAGGTCTTCGACTTATCTCTCAGTCGGTTTAGGTCAGTTTGTTATGGAAATGAGGTTTTCGCCCCTAAACTCCCTATTCATATCGATACACAGCAACAGAATCAATTGTGGCATCAGTAAATCTGGAAATTGAAAAGTTAATGGTAAGTGTGATCCAGGCGCAAACTAACGCCGCTAACACATATGTACGGTACGGTAGTTTCTCGGAAAATGAGCGTCCAGTCTGCGCTTAAAGGATCCAACAGTTTCGAAAAGAATCACCACGTCAGGGAGTCTGTTCCATGTCTAACTCATGAACATTGTCCGCTCTCAAAAGTAAGATTGTTTTAATGGTCGAACGTAGTCGGCGATGGTGTTTTATGCTTAAAAACGCAAAAAGGAGACACTTGTATGCTCCAGTGATGTGTGTGTGCTATTATGCTCTTTTTTTCAAAATTTACTTCATCTGTGCCCCTTTACAGCTGCAAGACGGTGCCCATTCAATGGACCCAAAATGGTGATCTCCAACCTCCAGTGGTTTCTTCTATCTATCCCACTCCATCAGCAGTACCGTGTTCCCTACGTCAGTGGTTACGAATGCGCATGCAGTCTTGAACACCTAAAGTTTGACAACGGAAGCATTTGCACGATGACAGACGCCCAGAATAAACGGCATTTCTGTACAATAATGTTAGCTGAAATGCATCTGAACGTTACCTGTCGGCGGGAATATCCCACTAGCGGGTTTGGCCACAAATTGCAGCAGATAAATTATCCGTCTGATTGGAAGATCATCATTTTAAAAAATATTCCAGTCAATTTTTTGGCGACGGTAAAATTTAATGCCATTTGGAACTATAAAATTAAGATTGATACCCAACCGTTGCATCAAAATCAAGGTCGTTCAATATTTTTAAATTTTGAACTTCGTCTGCCCGAAAAATTGCGCTTTAACGCTCTAAAGGTTATGCGGAGGCTGTTGAAATCGGCTCTACCAAACGCTTGCCATGTGCGTAAATCAGTGTATTTGAACAATTGGTCTGCAGACGGCAAGAGCTGATTTGCAACTGATGATGACGTCATGCGAATGGAAAACATTCCTAAAATTGATACTGGCCTATCTATCAGATGGATTAAAACCTTTTCCATAAATCTACACGTTACTGCTGGTCTTGGGCTAACATAAAATACAGCATGATCATTTTCATTCGTTTTAGCACTTTTAATGTAAGCACAATAGCGGGGCTACGAAGAAGGAACCCGCCGCCTTTAAGCGGGGATCCCAGTACCCAGAATAACTAATGGCCGATGGCAATGGCCAATAGTCGAGTGTCCTGCCACACGTAGGAATGTAGCTGGAATTATAGATTAAATGCAACGCTGATATATATTTTGGCAGATTTTGAATAATTTATTTTGGCTCAACTGTGAGAAATTCGGCACCTCGGTGGGATTCGAACCCACGCATCGCGTCGTCCGGCGGGGCCTCGTAGCTCAAGTGGTTAGTGCGTTGGCTGTACTAAAGCCTTTCTCTTACTACGTGGGTTCGAACCCCACCGGGGCGCCGAGTTTTTCACGGTTGGATCAACATGAATTATCCAAAATCTGCTAAAACATCTATGAATTACATCAACCTGGTAGTCATCTGGTGGATTCTAGGTGAATTAATTAGGACATCCTGCTTGGGCAGTCAATTTACTGTATCATATGTGGTGGATTCCAGACGTTGCAGTGGGTTAGGCGGGTAACTTGACCCGAATGTGATTAAACTCGCGTCGTCCGGCGGGGAATCGTAGCTCAAGTGGTTAGAGCGTTGACTGTACTAATGCCTTCCCCTTACTGCGTGGGTCAGAATCCCAGCGAGGCGCCGAGTTTTTCACAGTTGGGTCAGTATGAAGCAACGCTGATGATTATTGGCCAAATTTGTGAAAGCAGGAAAAACAGCTTAAAAATTGGAGTTTGCGCTGACTCAATGTTGTGGCTTAAAGGCGCAAGATCGTGAAACATCCTACGTCCATCCAGATTGGCGGGCTGCTAGCATACAAGCAAGAACGGTTAACTTTACCAAAGACCGACGGTTAGGATAACGACCCCCTGGCTCAGTGGACTACAGACTAACAGGTCGCCAGCTCAAGCCCCAGGTGTTCCACACTTCGGGGTTGGATATGACTGGCTGACGACGCCTTATAAGCCAGAAGTGGCCATTCCAGTCTCCTTGTCTCTGTCGGTAATAACATTCTGCCTACATGATGCGCCGCTCTGCGGCTGCTGGTTGAGCTCGAGAGAGAGAGCCCGTAATACACAACGGAACGAGAGACTTCCGTAAGAACGATTGATGAGCGCCCCCTACCATTGTATATTCCCGGTCGAAACCGACAGGACAATGGGCTAGTGGCCCAGTGGTTAGGGGCGTTAACTTCTAAACCAACAGGTCGCGAGTTCGAGGCTCGGGTGTTCCACACTTCGGGCTTGGGTATGACTGGCTGACGACGGCTAATAAGCCAGAAATGGCCATTCCAGTCTCCCTTGTCTTCGTTATGCAAGGCACAACGGAACGAATGAGTTCCGTTAGAACGATCGTGAGCGTCCCGCTACAAAGGTAGAGCAATGCTGGCGAAGTCTTCCACCTTTTGAGTGGCGCGGAAAAGTAAGCGTTGCTTTTCTAACAGCAGTATATATTCATATTTGATTTTCAGCAAAGTTCTGACGTCACCTACACAACCGGCCTGCAGACTTGCGGCCGTCTTATTTTTGTGAGCCGCGAGCACCGAACTCTAAAACCAGAAAGAGCGGAAAATAAGCATTAGACCTAAACGAGGCATGATGGCGACATATGTTCAATAATTTACATTGATGAGTTTTGCAGTATAGTGTGCTGGACTCCGGTTATATTGTGGCTGTCAAAAATGTGCAGCTCAGCGTTAATCGAAGCAGAACACTCCCATTTTGGTCCTATTACCACCTGAACCAAATCATATCACACTTGCAGTGATATTTACTTGCAAACGCCGAGGCTAAAATGGACAGAACAGCGTT
>CACRXP010001426.1:0-10539 GCA_902702965.1 Spirometra erinaceieuropaei | reverse complement strand
GACAGTAAGGAGGAAGGCTTTAGTACAGCGAACAGTCCGGCGGGGCCTCGTAGCTCATGTAGTTAGAGTGCTGGCTGTACTAAAGCCTTGCCTTTACTGCCGTGAGTTCGAATCCCACCGAGGCGCCGAGTTTTTCGCAATTAAATCAATATGAATATTTGTTTATATCTTTTCTCTAAGTCTGAGTATTGAGTGTTTGCATCATTTAAGTATGGGACACTTATTCTGTTAGAGGGGCATTCCCTGATCGTTCTTATGGAATTCAGTCGTTCGTTGCGCCTTAAGACTCTCTCTCTCTCGAGCTCAACCAGCAACCAAACAGCGGTGCATGATATACGTAAAAGGGCATTACCGACAAAGACAAGGGAGACTGGAATGGCCATTTCTGTCGACAGGAAGCAATATTCAATGCCCAAGTGTGGAACACCTGAGGCTCGGTCCCGCGATTTGTCGGTCAGAAGTCCGATGCCTCTAACCACTCAGCCACAGACTCGCTGTCCTGTCGGTTTTGATCTGGAATACACATTGGTAGAGGGTCACTCGCCGGTCAACTGTCTAACTGTTTTCACCGATTTTTAATGGAAACATCTGCTGAACAGTGTTGGTCAAGACGGCCATCTTCCTCGTTTATTGTTCTATCACCCATTCACTAAAATGAAGGAGATGCTGAGCGATTACTGTTTGCTATGCTATACCAGCAGTGATATTCATTTGCCACTGCATCTACCCAGCCTACTGAAACGTATAGAATCCCCCTAGCGTCCACACAGTAAACTTACTGCCTAAGTTGGATGTCTCAATCCATCAATCTAGACTACAGCGATGATTATGAGGCTTAATTATTTGATAGCTGTTAGCGGCATATTTAAACGATTCGCTTGACCCAGTTGTGAAGAACACGGCCCCCGGCGGGTCGGCATAGGTCGAGGGGTTTGAACGTTGACGTGGGTTCGATTCAGACATGGGACTCCGAGATTTACATAACTGGGCGAACTGAATAACCAACACCTAACAAAATGAGTGAGGATTATTATTTCTGAAGTTTGGTCAAGAGGCAGAGTCAAGGCATAATTTAAAATGTTCGATGACGTAAGAAATAGGTCCTCTCATCTTTATTTTCCATTTCTTCCTCACCACAACCTAAGAACACATTAGTTCTCACCCAAGGGAACATGGTAACTTTAAAGTCCCGCGCTTCCCGCGTGGCTAATTACTTCGCCTCTTGCACGTGTTAATGCAATGACTATCCCCATCCATACTCAGTACTCAGACTTCGCCTAGTCGGAGTAATTAGCCACGCGGGAAGCGCACGGGTGAACACTTTTCCCAACGCCAGGGTCGGTGGATTAGATGGTCGAACAATCATCACACCAACATCCAACGCAATTGATGAAATTGCAACAATTAACGATGCGAATGTCGGCCATCAAACAGTCAGCACACCAAGTGCAACTATCCCTGATGAAGAGGAAGAGCCGTAAATATTCATAGATATGCGGTAGCATGGCGACTGCATCATATAAATACTGCATCCCTCTGTGCATGAATCATCTGCTTTTGTCTTTGTTGATGGATTCGAGCAGGAATCCGAAACGTTAGGCTAATAAAGCTCTTATCCTGGCGATCGTGTCTCTTTCTTCAAGAGTGCTTCCTGGGACTCGTCGCTTCGCTTTTTTTGGCCATGTGAACTTGCCTTGAATTAGGTAGTGATAATTCCAACATATGTCCTTAAGTGCTGCCGTCATAAACGACTTGGGCAAAAAGATGCAATAAAATTTGCAGCGGAGAAAAATACGTTGTTTAAGTCGAATATGTAGGAGACCGATAAATGCTACCGGTAAAAAACGTTAAGCACCCTTACATGTCCTGCGCAATCGATATGGGCTCAACGGCGTCTCGTTTCATGAAGTGACATATTTCACAGGGTAAAGTAAGACTGAAGTTTATTATCATGTAGGACATTTGCGGGGCGCGGCATATCTCATGAAATGTGACAGTCAAAGTCTACATTTTCAGTTCGAGTTACCGCAAATTGTCTTTTTTTCTTGTTAACATAACACACTGCAATTAGAAGTGATTCTCATATGCGCAATTTGATTTTCAGTTTTTTCCCAACAGTTCTGGACAGAAATCAACGCTTACTTTTCTGCGAAATGATTTTTATATGCCAACTATCGGCCTAGAACAAATCTGTTGGTTAGAACGAGTTTTTCTACTTGGTACCATTGCTTCAAACGAGAAACCCTTGACTGCATAACTCTCAAAGCGTCAAACTCCAATTTTAGATCACTCAAATCGGGTGAGGCCAAATGGGTATAAGCAGTTTTTTCCGATAAACATAGCTCGTCTTCTTCATAAAATTCACCTTAATTAATTGGTGTACTTTTATGCTTCAAAACCAAAGCAAAGTCAACAGGAAATCTGAAATTTTAACACGCCCGTTTTCTACGCCCATATGAGAATATCTCATAATTAACGACAGCTGTAATGTTTGAGCATTAGGTAACATAGCTTTAGCGGTGTCTACTTTCTGGTTATGCATAATCTTGCAATAGAACGGACGCAATCTTTAAAAACTTAGAATTACCTCAGCATTTGAACTGTCGAATTCGGGACTTTTTGAAATTTTAAAACGGTATTATAATTTAATCCTGGCGTGTTGACTGCCTACTGCTCATGATACAGAGCCATTTGACGAGGTCTTTGCAGTTGTATTTTTAATCAGTCGCATTTTTGACATTCTGTTTTCAAGTCTCCGCATCTCAGTAACTGTTAAGCACTTGGATTGGGCTCTACAGATTTTGCTCTGGTGCCTGATGTCTCCATTAACTTTCGAGCCAACCGATCATTACCTCATCTTTCGTCGCATTTTGTGGCGTTTTGTCTTCAGGTCTGCACACCATTTTCGCTTTTTCTGAATACAAATCGAGTGGTGCAGATTTTTTCTGGTATATACTGAATGTGCTTAAGGATCCGACGATTTCTTAATGAATTTATGAGCACACGTCCTAACCCTCCTCTCTTACAACATTCATGTTTGTATAAACATTTGCCCGATCATCTGCACTGTCTGGGCTTCAGTACACAGAGCGTATTATTTCTAAATTCTAATTACTTCAGTTGAATGGAAGTCAATGTGCTAACCAGCTCGGATATTGACGTAAGATAAATTTGAGGACAGATTTGTGAACAAACACGCAATTTCGCTTTCGTCACAGAAGAGTACCCTGAGATGAGGTAACCATACCATGGGGAAATTCGTTAACAATGTCGTAACTACCACCACTGCATTTCCTCATATTTCTTAAATGCCAATGCGTGTGCGATCCACTGATAATCTGTGACGAACTCTGAAACTTGCCTGTTTTTGCTCCCTAGGTCTTTAATACCTCAGTCCTAACAGCAGCATGATCCTTGCTACTCACTCAGCTTTCAGTTTTGACGCTTCATTGCTAGCGGCAGACAATGCATGTATGGTATTTTGCCCTAGAACTTCGAGGGAAAATCCTGGTCCATTTAAAAGGCCATAAAATGAAACTTTCTTGTCAGAAGCGAAACTTTCTCATATGTAAGGCTGATGGAATTATCCCAAGAGGATTTTAACGGGATTGACAAATATCTGCTAACTTGGCGTAGTGCGAGAATCATCCGTTACAAGTATGGCTCGATTATTGCGGAAAATTCAATTATGAATTTAATGAGAGTGGAGGACGAGCACATTTGATTTTCAGCAAAGTTCTACAACTGAGCCATCGCTCTGACTTCTGACGTGACCTCCAGACTAGCCTGCAAAATTGTGGCTGTCTTGTTTTTCTGAGCAGCAAGGACTGAACTCCAGACTTTGAAAAATTGTAGAACAAACTTTGGGCGTAACTTTACACGATGAATATTTCACAAAAAGTGTGCTGAACAGTGTTAGTCAAAACAGCACTCTTGCCCGTTTGTGGGGTAAGGTGTGGTTATCCGGCCGCACCTGACTGACACAGTACTGTTGACGCTGAATTATGCTCTAATTATCTTACGCTATTTTTGAATCACATTTTTGATATTTGTTGTCCCCGTGAAACTGTTATGGTCAGGCCTGACAGAATCTCCTCACCATACCTCAAACACTTGAGACGTCGCAAAGAAACCTTCTACAAACTAGGTCAACGTGACAAGGTGAAGGATATCAATGTTTTAATAAAGAACGAAATTGCCAGACTTAACGGTTTATTCGTTAGTCAACTTTTTTCTACTTCATCCACCCCCTCCTCTCCTTTTCGTCCTGCTGAACTGTGGAGGAATCTCAAGTGTCTCACTGGTCAACGTAATATACTTGAACCCATTGACGTAGATTTAAACTCTTTAAATCGGAATTTTATCTGTACTTCTAACGACTCCATTTCTCGCCCAAACGAAATTTACCTACCACCATGTGACTTTACTCCTGTGACTGTGACAACAGTGGAACACCATCTCAAGAAGATTCGCGGGTCAACGGCGGCTGGGCCGGACGGTGTCTCTCCTTTTCTCCTTAAGTCTTGCTGTTTGCAGATAGCTCCCGTCTTGACCCACCTTATTAATCTATCCTTCATAGAGTCCAAGATTCCTGACGCCTGGCGTACAGTAAGAATTACTCCAATCCCTAAAAAATCTTTAACTTTTGCTCCTAAATCTTTCCGTCCTATTGCCTGCTCTTCAGCACTCCTGAAACTTACTGAACGAGTTGCATTAGATTCCCTTAAGTACTCCTCTGTCAATTTTTCTGATCCTCTACAATTTGCATACAAGGCAAAGCGTAGCACCGTGGATGCTGTTGCTTTAGTTGTTCATTCAGCTTTGAGAGACTTAGACAAGGGATGCCGTGCATATGCATGTGCTTTTCTCGACTACTCATCCGCCTTCAACACTATCCCGCGCCAACTCCTCCTGACCAAAGCAGCTGCGTGCGACACTCCGAGCTGGGTTGTCTCTTGGCTTAGAGATTATTTTTCCTCCCGCACTCAGTTTGTCCAGTCGGGAAAGAGAAAATCTGCTATTCTTCCAAATGATTGTGGAGTTCTACAAGGTTCCATCTTATCCCCTCATCTTTTCTCCCTACATACTGATGATTTGAGATCGCCAAACGACTGCCTGTATGTTAAGTATGCCGATGACATGGTCGTAGGCCACCCACTCAAAAACCTGACTCACCTACAGTCTTTAAAGGATGGCTTAGATCACGTCTCCGCATGGTCTTCGAATAATGGACTCCTACTCAACAATCAGAAATTAGTGCAGTGTGTGTTTCGATTGCGACCCTCTCCCTTTCCTGAACCTTTGGATATTCTTCCCAATGAGGTATCTTCTTTCCGGTACCTAGGTGTTACTTTATCCTCAAATCTCTCTTTCTCTCTTCATATGGAAACCCTTTTAACAAAAATTCAAAAACTTGTTTATTACATTCGTCGTCTACGTCCATACCACACACCCCAGTCCTTAATCTGGCGATTCATAGATGGCTGTATTCTTCCACTCATTCTTCATTGCTCTCCAGTTATTTTTCCAGCCTTACTTAAAAAAGATCTAGTTATTTTTAAACGTGTCATTCGAATGCTCGCCTCTGCTGCTGGTGTTTCCTATCATATTTTAGTTGATATCATCGTGCAGCGACACTTCAACTCAGTGGAACAATTCGCTGACCGAATTCTGAATGACACCGTCCATCCCCTTCATAATGAGTTAATGGCTGCGAAATCCTTACGCCCCATGCGTCGATGCTTCCGCCACATCCCTTGCCGCACTTCGGCCTATCGGAATTCCATACTGCCATTTCTAGCCCGGTATCTCACCTGCAAAGATGTTGAAAAACAAAAACTAAAACTCGATCTTGCACCTTAAAGTCCTTTTTTCTTCATATATAATCATGTCCACCTGTCTGTCCAAAACCTGTTAATCTGTATGGTAATCACTGTGTACTGGAGAACCGTTTTTGCTGAAAGTTTTGAAAGTTATTTTCAAAATAAAGCAGTCCTCTCTCTCTCTTTGTCTACCCTTTCCAGCCCAGATGCCAGTGGTCCTTCTTGACTTTCGGTCTGTCGTCTCCTTCTAACTTTTGCGTTTGATGTTTCAGGGTTAGGGTTTACGGCTACGATAAATGGGTAGAGTTAAATAGCTAGGATTAAGGTTGGCTTTAGGGTTAGGGGTCAAGATTAAGAGTTAGATTTAGGAGTTAGGACAACTATTCATCATTCATTCAAAGTACAACCGCGCATTCTCAACGGTTTTCTCTTGCATGCCATTACGTGACCTCGTCGCCTGTGCATTGTCCGCCCCCTGTAAAAAACCACCGGTCCGGGGTTTACCGACCTCGGGTGCGGCCATATTATCACATCTGATCGTTTGTGGCTGTGTCACCCTTTCACCAAACCGAAGCCAATGACTGGAAGATGTCGTTTTGCAAACGAAAAAATTAAATTAGGGTCGATTGGCCCGCCCAGCCTACCACAACATAGAGAAGCCACCAAATTTTGTTCAAACAGGATTTCTTAGGCAATCAATCTATATTCCATTGAATGACTACGGAGCTCACTCTATCGACAAGTGCTATTGGCAAATTTGAGCAATTCGTTTTATCCGATTGCGAAAGGCGCGGTTCATTTTGACTGCTCCCAAGCCTTGTCTTTGCTGACGCGGGTTCGAGTCCAAACAAGACCGCCGTGGATTTTAAAAGGGGATTAGACAAATAATCCAAAATATTTAAGAAAAGTAATGATAGGGCAATTACGAACTTTTGCTACTGGGCAGGATAATGGGAGGATTTCTGATTTTCCTAAACGAGACTTTAAGCAAGGCAAAGAAGGTGGGAATCCGCCAACACCTGCTGTCTCGAAACGTCAACCAAATGCGCTTTCGAGTAGGAAAAATCCTTGACGTGTCGCGGTAGTATAGTGCGAGACCGATCTCATGACATGTTGGCCGAAATTCTAAAATTCGTTTTTGATTAGGAAGGATTACTTAAATAGGGTTGTTATACTGATTAGCATGCGGCATAATCCTATAGCATTTCGGACTTGCTATGATATTGGCTTTCAAAAGCACAACTCCTTGACCTTAAGCAGAAACCGTACTTGGAAAAAAATGACTACATGAGTAGCATGTATTTTTCCTATGGATTTTTAATGGTTTTGTGAATCCAAATATATTTTATAGAGATCGTGCACGAAAAGAAGCTCTCCTTTACTTATTTGGTAGAAAATGACATTGTATTTGCATTTTATGCACGAAGAAAGTGTATATTTGGCTTTTTAAAAAGTCTCCCAATTCCCGAAAATTTTGAGCCTTATCTGCCATTGCTTCAGTGTTCCGCGATTTCAGTCAACAGGGTGCAAGCTTTCCGCGTAAGGCAAATCATATATTCCTCTGTGCCTTTAAGAAGATACTACAAAGAGTTCGTGAAATTTTGCAATGGATCCGAACTGTGATGTACATTTCATGAGGAACAGGGGTAAATTGACATGTGCGGTTCTGTATGCATGGACATTGCACGGTTTTAAAAATCTCATAACTAGGAAATTTTTTAAAACCTAAATACACAATTTCTTCGGGCATAAAATATGAGGACAATGTTATTTTCTACTCAATGAGTAAACGAAGGCTGCCATTTTTATGCACGTTTTCTATTAAATATATTTGGATTTATAAGGCCTTCAAAAATCCATAGAAAAAATGCATGCTACTTAAGTAGTCATTTTCTTACTAAATGTGGTTTCTGCAGGAGGCCAAGAAGTAGTGCATTCAAAGCCCGACATCCTGGCAAGTCCGAAATGCTAGAGGGTTATGCTGCATGGTAATCAGTTTAACAACCCCACCTAAGTAATCCTTCCTAATCGGAAACGAATTTCAGAATTTCAGCCAACATTTCATGAGATTGGTAACGCACTGTATGTGCAGTTAGGTTGTAGCGACTAAGTGGTGATTGTGTATGCTCAGTACGCCGCAACTTCAGTCCATATCCCATTTTGGAAGTAGCGGGAAGCCAGTTGGAGAGAAAAATGATTTATTTGTTCTGTACAGAATAAGGAAGGGAAGGTGACAACCGGACGAGGATGCGTCCGGCGCCGCGGAGGCGGCGTCCGCGAGAGCGACGAGCCGTGTGTCGCCGAAGGTCGCCGTTGCAAAAGTGTCGTGGCAGATTGTTTACGCTAGAGTTCTGGGCTGTTCCCGCCTGTGTTACCAATCAGCGAGAGGAGGTGCGTTGATTTGCTCCGAGCCCACACGAGGGTAGTGGCAAGCCTCGCATGGTGCAGGCAGAGAATCGACCAGCTGCGTGTTGCAGACAGAGAATTGCCACGAAACAAATCGAAGCCGGGCAGACGTGCGTGCCATAGCAGGCTGTCGTTGGAACGTAGGTGCAGGCGCTAGCGAGAGGCGCGACGTAGCCATTATGGCTGTCCACTACAAGGTGTCCTTACCGCTACACTTCTAGCGCTGATCAAGAGAAAGGGATTATTCTACTACTAATACTACTACTACTACTATCACTACAGTACTTCAGGCACGCCACCTCTCCACCGTCTGCAATGTGACCACCTGTGATCTCGATCCCTAAAGTGCAGTAGTAACGCATAAAAACCATCCTTCGTATAGACTAGCAGAAATGTTTCCTGCCATTTAGAAAATTCTATAGGTTGGCAATCAAATGACTATCCCTGAATAGTAATTTTCAGATTTGAACATGAAAAGCACTACTTTGCGCGTGGCCGGGTTTCCGCATGTAAATAATTTGGCACTGGAACGAACAAAATATTAACAGTCTGAGGAGCACATTAGTATTTATGTAGCCACTCTGCCGCACGTTGCTACTTGTAGAGTGGAGCCTAAATATGAACAAAGATAGCTTACTGGCCTTAATATGGAAAAAAATGCATGTTCTTCCGTTTGAGGTAGAAAGATTACAGTATTTTCGTCAAATTTAAATGATGGTTAAAAAGAGTCAAATTTTTTCTCGGCTTAACCGTGAAAAATTCAAAGCACTTAGACGGCCATCAACTGAAAGCAGCATTAAAGCAAGCCTTTCAAAGATAATCTATCAGATAAGATCTCTTAATTGATCAAAAGTATATGCGGTGTTGATTTGTGTTATGGGCAACAACCTTTCGTTTTTGGATGAGGATTCACATTTGACCCAAATGATCAGCTTCAGGAAAACTAACATCCTATTGGCTTTATAGAGCGTCTTATCCTAAAGGTTCTCATAACTCACAGTTTTTTTCGTGGAAAATCAATCGAAAACATTGCAAATCGTACAGTAAAATGCGACATATAAAGTCTGATCTGAAAGTCAACGTAGTCCGGGATAGAGAATAAGTGAGAAGTAATTTTACGGACAAACCTAATCTTTACATAAAAACATTGGAATGTTAACAATTACACCTACCAATTGTATTTTGATTTATTAGGCACTTGCCGGCATGACTACGGATGGCCTTATGAAAACTTGTATCCCTTTGACGTCTCTATCGGCGGAGTCGAATGTAACCTTCTTTGACCTATTGAAAAACATCTCATTTAGTACGAAAGCAAAAAACACAAGAAATCCTCGGGAAGATGTTCTTGAATCTATATTGACAATAAAAACTGCTTTAAAACGCCATATCTGACATTATACTAATTCTTAAAGGCTATTTTAATACTGTCAACCGTTATTCTATTTAGTCCGTTTTTCGCATAGATAGAAATTCTGCACATTCAAAGCTTAAGTCTTTCGACAACAACCATTTATGATGTTTTCAGAATTTTACATTTTTCTGAAAAATATTATTCTAAACAAGGTACTACCATTTTCACATTTTTTGTACCTTTTCAATTTTTCTAAGGATGTGATTTATTTGCTGAGACCTCGCCTAGTCGAAGTAATTAGTCAGGAGAGGAACACACAGGCGAACACTGTTTCCAAAGTCAGAATCGATGAGTCGGATAATCGAACGATCATCACACCAAACGCCAATCTTCGTAATGAAATTGCTGCAAAAACGCGCGAGTTTCTGCAATAAACGGCCAGCAAACAAAGTGCCACAATTCCTGATGAAGGGGGGACGCGAATTTTTATAGGTATGCGATAGCGTGACGACTGCATCCTATAAATACTGCGCCGCCTTGTGCACGAACTACCCGTATCTGCTTATGTCTCTGATGATGGGTTCGAGGAGGAATCCGAAACTTCAAGCTAATAAAGCTCTTGTCCCAGAGGTTGTGCCATTTTCTTCAGGACTGCTACCTGGGAGTCGTCTTTTTGCGTCTTTTAGCGATCAAGGTATCCTCTGAAAGCCGAAATCCAACATGAATGATATGATTTCTCAATTAAAAGCTTGCATGCCGGCCTTCAAAAATTAGCGCGCCAACGAGCAACAATCCCCGATGAGGTAGAAGAGCAGCTTGCTACGTCCTGCAACTTCCTGTACATGAACCGCCCGTATCTGCTATTGTCTCCGATGATGAGTTAGCGCAGGAACCCGCAAGGTCAGGCAATAAAACTCTTATTCCATCGATCGCGATTCCTTACTTAAAGTGAGTGAC
>CACRXP010001425.1:59720-74047 GCA_902702965.1 Spirometra erinaceieuropaei | reverse complement strand
TTTCGGTTTGGGGCCTTATCACGAGAACCTTCGGGCAGGTACATAGTTTATAAGCAAATATGGCCATTTCCTTTGAGTATAAGATCGAAAAAAGACGTCGTTTTCCACCGAAAGAGTGAAAGAATGAATATTTTTATGCATGTTTTCCATGAAATATAATTGAAGTTTTAAGGGCACCAAACATCAATGAGAAAAATTCATGCCTATTAAGTAGTCATTTTTGCAGACTATAGTTCTTGCATGCAGCCGAAAAGAAGTTCGTTCGAGAGCCGGCATCCTGAGGTAACTGCATATTATATAATTATGCTGCATGATTATTAGTTTTGCACCCCTACTTAATTAGTTTTTTTCGAAACGAAAACGCATTTCGGAATTTCGGTTGACATTTCATGAGTTAGCCATCTACTGTATGTGTGTTAAGAAATATGCCAAGTTCTTTGGGAACGAAAGAGCTATAATGTTAAGTTTTGAATCTAGTTACTGAGCACGTCGCCAGATGCAAGAGCAGTGTACAAGAATAGTCAACTTTTGCCCGTGTCTAGTAAAAGATTCTGGATTGTTCATTTAGTAACTTCTAATGGGCATTTTTAGTCGAATAAAAAGTCCCCTGATTTGATGACTTTGAGAAATACTTCTTCTCAATCGAGGTAATGTTGTTCCTTTTACCTGCATACTGTCAAACACTGACCGGTCAAATAATTTAATTACTGGTTTTTGGCGTAAATAGGGGCAGGTGTGACGGCTTTTACTGGCTGTTGGCTGCACTTTCTGTTGACAAAGAATGTTTCATTAAAATTTCGAGATAATTCTTATTCCTTTCTGGCTTTAACAAAGATAAGGGCAAACACAGATAGCGCGGATACCTTCTGACGTATTATCTCGTAAGCAACCGCGGCACGAGACTTGCTTTCAACCTGATGAGAGCTTGATAGAGTAACACGTACAATTGTTTTAACAGGGCAGTACTCACTTAAAGTGGATCTTGTCGAAGATGTTTTTCGCAGATGATATTGTTCGCGCAGAGCAAAGCTTTCGGCCAAAGATCACATGCGAATGGTTTGGAACAAAGATATTCACTTTCTGATGAAACTGGAAGGCTTAGTTCTGAAAAGATGCTGTGGTCACATACCGATAATCGCGTGGATAACGTTGGTTATCAGCCGAACCCCTTGAAGTCGCTTTATTTAATGACACAACATCGGCGAAAATGCGCCTGGTCCTTTGCTAATATCTGGTGTGCGAGAATCAGAATCCCTCCCAGCATATATTTACACGCCACTTGTGCCCTTTTCTTCACCTAAAATGGAAATCGGGCAAATTTCTGGTAAATTTCTGCTAATTACGCCGCACTGTGAACAATATCTTTATAACCTTATTAACGCTGATTTTCGACCATGATAAAGGTCTCAGCACTACCTTCCCTACGTCCTAAATCTCTTAAACCTACAGTGAGTGACCTATCTCATGAAACGTTGGCTGAAATTCTGAAATGCGTTTTCGATTAGGAAGGATTACTTGGTCGCGGTTGTAATACTGACTATCGTGCGGCATACTCTTATAACATTTCGGACTCAAGAGGATGTCGGCTTTTAAATGCATTTCTTTTTAATCTCCCGTAGAAAGCGTACTCGGTAAAAAATGACTTCTTAAGTAGCATGCATTTTTCCCATTGATTTTCGATGGTCTTGTAAATTCAAAGATATTTGATAGAAACCATAAGCAAAAATATGCTTTCTTTTAGTTAATCAATAGAGAATCACGTCTTCTTTATATTTTATACTCAAGGAAGGAGTATAAATGGGTTTTAAAAGAAGTTTCTAATTATGAGACTTTTTAAGACCGCGAAATGTCCATTCACATAGCATCGTACCTGGCCGTTTACCACTGCTTCCCATGAAATGAACAACATGGTCCGCATCCATTGCAAAATTTTATGCACTCTGTATGATATCTCTTTAATGACATAGAAAAATATGTGATTTTCTTTACGCGGAACGCATGCACCTTGCAGACTGAAATTACTAAGCGCTAATGCAACGAATGATCAGGCTCCAAATTATTCGGCAATTGGAAAACTTTTTTAAAACCTAATTGTGCTCCTTCCTTAAGTATAAAATATAAAGAAGACGTGATTCTCTATTGATTGACTAAAAGAAAGCATATTTTTGTTTATGGTTTCTATAAAATATCTTTGAATTTACAAGATTATCGAAAATCAACGGGAAAAATGTATGCTACTTAAGTAGTCATTTTTTACCGAGTACGCTTTCTACAGGAGATTGAAAAGAAAGAATAAATGCACAGTCAGTGACCATCACGAGCGCGAACGATATCCCAATTGTGTGCTAATAAAGAAGAATCATGTACTTTGGATTTTTACTAGAATTCTGCCTCTATCCGTCTCTACCTATTCTGCTTTTATTACTTTCAAGTTACATCACCTGGACTATTTTAAAATGATTTCATACATAGTGCTCCTGTCTCTCTTTGCCTCACGGTGCCCCGTTAAACTGATGAAACGTGAATTCTGTTAATTATCTGGGTCCAACTCGATCGTTTTAATGCTTATTAAGATGGTTGGCAAATCCCCCCCCCCCCTTCTACCGGCATAAAATTGCGTACTCCGGCGACAATTTATCTCCCCATTGCCCGCTACCTACAGACATTAAGTAGGCATTTCTGAGTAAATGATGTAGCGATGGGCTCACCGCTCGGCCCGTTCCTCGCAAATGTCTTCATGGGCAAAGTCGTGATGACAATTTTACAAGACACTATTAATGACTTCAACTTCTACGGTCGGCTCGTGGACGATATTTTCTGCCTGACGGATGTTACCACCGACACAGACGCCCTGGTTCAAAAATTCAACAATGCACACCCCTCGCTAACGTCCTCTGCAGAGTTTGAGGCAGACAATGAAATCGCGTTCCTCGATGTTCTTCTGCACAGACAAGGGGCTGGATCTATTCAACGGAGGGTATTCCGAAAGAAAGCCTGGGAGGGACAATACATTAATTTTCACAGTTTTGTTCCCCCAAATATTAAACGCAATTTGGTCCAGGGTTTGGCGGCTAGAGTGCGACGTATCTGCCATCCTGAGACTGTTGAGGCAGAACTCCAGCAGCTGCGGGATATACTCCACGAAAACGGATACCCAGAAAGATTTATCCTCCAAAATATAGGGGAGCGCACTGCAAAGCCCACCATGGCAACTGCAGAAAAGAAAGACTTATTTATAAGACTGCCTTTTCAAGGGGGCGCAGGAAGGGACCTAGTGAGAAGACGTCTGTAAACAGCGATCACTAGCACTTTCCCGCGACGAACTTACGTGCATGTTTCGCGAACTCTCCCCTCCTTCGCTTGGAAGGTAAATACCGACTCCCGTTGCTGGCCACATCGATGCGTATTTACTCATTCACTTGCTCCTGTGTAGCGGGATACCTTGGCCGTACAACGAGGCACCTGGAAAGGAGAGTACGTGAACACATACCGGCCTGGCTATGCAGAGATGAAAAGAAATCGATGTCGAGTTCTATCCTCGCACATCTTGTCGATATGAATCACCGAGTCGATGCCAAAGAGGCCTTTTAGGTTGTCTACCGGACACCAGCAAGCTTCTCCAGAGGCCTACGCCAACGGGTACTAGCTACAGCCGAGGCACTGGCTATACGGCTAGCCAATCCAGTGCTATTTTGTCAGAAGATTCTGACACAGGCGCTCTGTATTCTGTGGCCTGTGCCGACCCCAACGTCGCCCCAACCTCATGATGTCAGTGGTGTGTGCACAACGTGCCGACGTACAAACATTACTCACAGCATATGTCCCCTCTCTCTCTCTCTCTCTCTCTCTCTAGCTTCCTTGACCCAATGACCACGACACGCCGACCACGCCATAGCACGCCTCGTCATACGAGTGGCGTGAGAACGATGGGTATTAATAGTCCCTGAATCACTTATAAGCCCTGTAACTTCGCATACTTTAAACTTCTATGTAACCGTTTTGGCCTAATGAAGAGTTACCGAAAACACGTGTTTGTCAAATTGACTTTTCAATTTCCGAATAAATTAATTGGCCGAGAGAACGGCAGTGCATTTTTCATAACTCGGAAATCCTGAATATATTCTCATGTGTAGGCTCTATGATCTGAAACGACGAGAACTGGATCAGCGTGTCTGTGAGCTTGCAAAGGCTGAAGAGCAGTGCAAGCGTGCTGTTAATACAGCCCTGCGCCACTACAATGAAGTCCTGGCGGCCGAGCAGGCCGAAAGAGCTCGAATAAAGAAACAACACGACGAGGACGACAATGCGACTGAGATAGCCAACTGTATATACAGCGACCTCTTGACTGAGAATCCAGCCCAGGCCACCTCGGCATTTGGTCCGCACCGAATCTGTCCTGACAGATACAAGGGACTGACACAGGAGCAGCTGGACCATATTAGGAAAACACAACAGCTCCAGGTTGAAGAAAAGAAGGTATGTGCGTATCAATTGTAACCAACCCTCAAAAGTTATGTTTTACCTCGACACTCTTTACCCTCCATATTCGCATTCATAAATGATAGAAATAAGCGACTCTTCGTTACAACTATGCCTCTTGCTATAGTTCCTGCGCCCCTTGGCAGCGACCCATAGCGTTTTAGGCCGTTTGCTGGATTAAACGCCAGACTCGTGCTGACGGCATAGATGGCCCAAGCCGCTTTTCTGAGGTCTTAATTGCTGCAGCACTAGAAGAGCCATGCGAAAAGTGCTCACATTAATCCCTTCGTTAATTATGAGCTGCTTACTGCGAAAATCACTTACCACCAAGGGACTGGAGTCTTTTTGATAAACGGAATTGTGGCGCCAGCTTCATTTGGATTTGGTTCACCCGCAAGTTTAAGTCATATTTGGTTGGGTAACGTCTGAGATAAAAAATGGGGATAGTGGGGGAGACAGCAGCCTCTTACATCGAAATGGTCGACAATTTCTGTGACGAAATAACTAGACACTATAGTCTCATGCGACTCAGAAGAGCCGACTTAACATAGTGTCTCGTAACCCACTGTCGTTTTAAATATATTATTGAACGATATCTTATCTTATTTGTTTGTAAAAAATGACAGCACTTGGCTGGTTACATTTGCAAGATAAGGAACTGTTTATTCGGATCCCTATAAAAACTCGAAAAACGAAATCACCGACAATCTTCATTATCACACCTGACACGCTCTCTTTTTTTCCATTTTTAACTCATTTTGTTCTTCTGAATCCGCAACGTCCGTATTAGCTGTCCATAAAGCGGACGAGTTTGAAACAGTTGTGGCATAAATTAGTGTTACTCATTTATAAATAGTAGATGCCATAATGTCGTTCATTTTGGTTCCGACAATTGTTGCTATCTAGCGCCTGAAGGCGGAGGAGGAAGAACGTAATCGGGAGTGGGACTGCCAGCGGGTGAATGCCAACAAGGTGGGCATCCTTATTGAGCGTCAGATGGAGAGGGCAGCCCGAAATGCACGCGAGAAAATCGCCCAGGAGAATTTGCGCCTTGCCCAGGACCAGATGGCTTTCCAACAATACCTGAAGGACGAGGTTAGTGGCGTTCTTAGCAATATGCGTTTTTCGTGTTTTGTGCGAAATAACCGGAAATTAGATTATGGACGGATAACGACCGCAAATAAGTCCAGTTTTTCGTTGTTTTTCGGGACATTTATATCGTTTAGTGACGTTTAACGCAACATTCCTCAAAATGGTTTAGTCTTTCCCATATTAACTTTTTGAATATGCGTTGCGTTTATCCTTTTCAGTGATTTTTGCCATGTGCTTGAAGTGGAAAACCAAAGGAAAGATGTACATTTAAGTAGGAATTCGTCGTGTGGAAGTGGAAAGCCGCAATAAGAACACTGTTTACGCCATTATCAAAATAAACGCCGCATTTGTATTATTCTAAAAGCCTAAATCCAAAAATAATTATTAGATTCTGATCTATAATAGGCTATTACGTAGAATAAAAGTAAAACAATTGCCTGCTGTTTTATCCCGGTAGAAACATAATTGTTTACAGTTGTTCATAACACGAAGTACTTTTTTGACACTGTGGATTCAAGTCTACCAACAAATATTCAAAGAGCCTTGCAAGCATTCCGTGAACTAACCATGTTTGCAAATACATGAAATTGGATTGTCAGGGACTGTTCTTCCCAACAGGTGCATAGCACAGTCAGGAGCCATTTATGCATCAAAATTTCGCGGACAGTTGGGATTGCCAATGAGGTAGCTAAGGCTTTAAAAATGTGCATGTAGTGTTTTTTGACTGAAGTTAAGTAGGGCTAGCGTTCGTCGGACTGGATAACCGAATTCGATTCTATTACGACTCGGTGACGAGGGAAAACAAGCCAGAAAGCATCAGTCCACACTCAGTAGTTTCCGCGGCAAGAGTTTTTTGGGAGATTTATAAAATAGTAGCGGAGCGCGTAATAGCAAAATTGCGCGGAAATTGAATCTAGGTGAAAGCTGCGAAATAAGTTACTAGCTGTTTAAAAAATTGATGAGCTCTTTGAAACTGGTCGAGGCTACTATATTTGCCAGGAATTCAATTTTAGCGGCCGTCTCAAAGTCGCGTGCAAACGATAGTTCCTGGAGTTCCTCTGACATCGTTTTCATCTCGTTCCTTACACCTAAAAGCAGCTGGTCTAAAGGTCCTTACTGCTGCCAGAATTTGAAAACTGGACGCAACCCATGTTATGACCGCAGAATTATGTTCTGTTAATCCTTAGAGAAAAAACTACAGTTCTTCGCATTAGAAACCAACCTATGTGCCTCTAAGATTAGCAACTCTCATAAGTGGCAAAATTCACAACACAGACGCTCTGCGTCCAGTCGCCGAACTTTATAGCTTCAACTCCGACAAATCCTCTGCAGCGTTAACCCTTCTAATCACTCCACCACCTTGCCTTCACAGCTCCGTCTGTTCTGGGAACTGCCAAGTAACAGAGTAACCCGAAGGTTCTGCGTAGCAGTGTACTCATCCTGTTTGCGGCGCCTTCCAATGTCTCCTTTTACTTTCAGCCATATTGTATCCCTACGCTTTCTACACTAACAAGCACCTGTTATTCGTCTTTTTCATTTTAGCTGTACACCAACCAGCCCACCGCAGCTTACTTTGCCCAATTTAACACCACTTCGCGATAAGTCTCCAAAGCGTTTCCCTACCAGTGACGGGGAGTGTGCTCGGAATAGGTGATCGTCTCTGACTTGTCAGTGTTTTCTGCCAGACTGTAACACCACCTCTCCAATCTGGCAGTAGCCCCAACAGAGCCCCACAGGAGAGCTCTCTGACTGCTGTTTTTTCGCCGATGCGGATTGAACTCGACCACCACAGCAACTGCTGTTTGTTCATCCCTATATTCGCCTCCCTACCTCTCTCTCTCTCTCTGTCTCTTGTCTCCTACAGCCTACCTAACTACAGTCTTTAATATCCTTAATAGCGTTAAAATTCCTATAAAGAGGTATCGCAGACAGTAAAGTATGCTTTATTGGAGTGAATGATTGTAAACATAACCTTCGGAGTGACTTGTGGTTAGCACAGTGTTTGTTGCCGGGGTGGAGGCACACCAAACTGGTTAGTTGTGCAAAGTAAACTGGCCGTGCCCTCCGATATTGAGGACCGCTGGGTTTAAACAAAAACTAAAATACGGATTTTGTTCTCAAAAATTACCGGGAAGTGTTGCTGGCAAATAAACGTGCATGGCCTATGAAGAATTAAAAATGTGGCTCCCAGCTCCTACAGATAAAAACTTTGAGTTTTATGCATAAATCCGGTCGGTGGTTAGAGTAGTTCGCATTCTTATTTGATGACGGATTTTTTGCGGGGAAGTTTCATCTTTGACGCCTCTTCGTCCTAAAAGGCACTACTTAAAATGTCAAGGTAAGAAAGTGAGATGAAGTGCTCTTGGTGCATTTTTTCCTCCTTTAGCCGACTTTCGCAACAGGAAAAACATATTATACGCAAAGAGATCCTGCCATCTTTTGCCTTTAGCTAGGCGCAAATAGGAAGTCAAGGTTTCAAAAATTGAAGACTCCACATTCAGAAGAACGCTTGCGGAGGGGGTGGCTCAGTTATCACGGAGTTTGACCATTTGGCAGTTGTTGTTGAAACCGAAGCTGGGTTATTTCTGTGTATTGAGATCTTGAGAAAATTGGTTGACACCATTCCACTGTCTTTAAATGTTTCCTCCGCAATATATCATCCATGAGATATATCGAAAAGTTCCTTCTCGCTAGCACGCAAAAAGGATTACGAGCCGAGACTGACATGCAAATTAATCGAATAAAACTTCTGGACATCTACCTTAGCGAAGTCTTAGGGGCCACTTTCACTGGAACTGGCAAACTTTGCGAAAGTTGTAAATAAGACTTTGAATTGGACGACTTATTTAACGTTGTAAAGTGCTTTGTGTTTACGCCGGTTAGTTGATGTGCTGTCTGGTAAGCCGTTAGTCGAAATTCTAAAATGTGTCTTTAATACGGAAAAAAGTGTTTAAGAAGGCTTTTAGTGCTAATTAGCGTACGAGACAACCCTAAGGTATTTCAGGCGGGCAGGGATGCCGGCTTCTGAACAAGTTTTCTCCGACCGTCTGGGAAAATACAACCTGTAAAAAATGGTTGCTAGAGTAGCACGAATTTCTCTGCACTCATTTGTGAGGCTCTTTTGAATTTAAATATATTTTATAGAAAACAAGCGAACAATAGTTTTTCTTACACTCGTCTGGTAGCTCGTTGCGTCTTTTCCAAATTTCATTCCTTCATAAACAGTAATATCTAGCTCTAAAATAGTTTCTAATTGTGAGATTTTTTAAGATCCTGAAATGTCCATCCATCGAATTAGCACGTCTATGAATGTTGCTTGTAAAGTGGACAACATGGTTCGCGTCAACTGCAAACTTTTCAGCGACCCTAGAAGATGTTACCTTAATGGCATGTTAAAATTTATGGGTTTCCTTGCACCAAAAATGCGCAACCTGTAGTTTTAAGACCCAAATTGCAAGTGTAAGAGCGGTTCGGATACAAAACTATCCGGGAATTCAAAAAGTTTCTAATCTGACGATATTCTCCCTTCAAGTTAGAAATTTGAAGACGCAATGTGCTAAATAATAAGTATGAGAGAGTGTTTCCGTGCGCTTCTTTTATAAAACGTATTTGAATTTATACGGACATCCAAAATTATTAGGAAAGTCTGTACTACTTAAGAATCCACCTTTTATGGAATGTTTTTTATGCATGCAACTAATAAAGAAGCTCGTTTGAGAGAAGACATCTGGACGTGGCTGAAATATTACAGGATTATGCCAAATTGTATGTGACGTATCAACGCTGCTTAGGCAAACTTTTCGAATCGAAAGCTCCTTTGAGGATTAAGGTTAACATTTTATCAGATGGTATATTTACTAGCTGGTGTTAACGCATGGTTTTAGTTACCGCAGGAAAGGCATGCTCCCAGATGATGTGCAGGAACCCCTTTACGATTAAAAAGTGCTCGTGTTCTTACTATTAGCATTAGACATCAGTCGAGCTTTAAACCCCAAAGCACTTGTAAGATCACGACTCGTATTAACATTTTTGGGAATCAAGTCCAGCAAACACATGCTTTTGAGTATTCACCATCAGTCTTATGCACTAATATAAGCGAAGGTAGACTAACAAAAGTTACACGGCCAATAAAAGTCAGTATTGGGGAGAGGGCGTTCAGAGGTCAGGGGTTAGGCTAATTCTTTCAGGGGCTTAAGGGGGGGAGAAGGCGTCTGGCGATTAGCTATGTTCCTGTTTTGTCAATGTACGGCGACGTGGCAGGAGGTTAAAATTGACACTTGTTGAGTTCGTCTTTTCTCAGAGCAGCCTTAGCTTTTGTACATAAGCTTTATGTGAACACAAAGTTGGGTTGACTGACCGTATGGCCACTGCCTTTTTCATCGCAAGCATCCGCTGACACAGCAACTTGGCGTGTCGCGCCGGCACTTCACGTATTACTCGGAGTGTTTGGTTGACGTCTACTTGATGGCCAATGCCAACCGAATGGGCCACAAATGCGCTAAAAATGGACGTTTCCACATTCTGATTTAGCCAGGCGGTATGGTGTTCTCGCATCCGCCTGGATAGGAGCCCAGTTATTCGGCCACATAAACCTGCCCCGCAGAAGCAAGTGAAGACGTATATGCAAATTGAAAAGGCATATGAAAAGGCATTTTATCCTTAACGTCATAGCGAAAAAGCGGAGTGTTTGTGAAAACTGGCCTTAGATTGACGACGAGGTAAGTGCGCGCGATAGCAACGTTTCAGCGATGATATAGAAGTTTGCCCGCCCCGAAATGGCAGCGCAAGAAATAACTCCTTCTTCTCAGCCGTCCACACGTCATCTTTGGAGGGTGTTCTTCTATATATTTGCTGATAATCTTTTCAGGAAAGTAGTCTTCTCCCAGGGCGTTTTGCTAAATGGCGAGTTCATTTTTAATCGTGTCTGTGGGGCATATTCTCCAATCTTCGTTTTTGACTTTACGGGACAAAACTGTAGAAATTTATTTAATGCCCTGTCCGTGTTTTTTTTTACTAAATACACTTCTACGAAATGCTCCATTCGGCATTCGATTAAATAGGACTTCCAGAAGGGGAAACACTCTCCGTACTCTTTTTCCAAAGTGAAGGTCAACACTGGGTGAGTCTGATTAACTTTACACAGGAGGGCGTTCAAATCGAGCTTTTCATCTACTACGGTAGAAATGTCATCATCATGTAGACCATTGGGGTAATGCTCCTTTGAAATTGAACAGTTCTGGTTTTTCTGGTTTTCCCATAAATCAGTTATTAGTCGTCCAATGGATGATCTCATCTCCGCGCCGTTGATCTGGTGGTAGAATTGACAATCGAATCTGAATTGGGCATTTAACTTGAAGTGAAAGAGCAATTCCTTTAGGTCGCCGACTGGCATCCTGATTAGGAAATCCAGCCTTACAATCTCGTTACATAGAACTCCAGTCGTCTCCGTGAGAGGAATGCGACGCGACATCTGACGGCAGCATCGTTCTCCCATTGAGATTTGTATGTCTAAGGAAATTAGTGTACCAAAATATGCCCTGTAAACTACGTGACTCTATTTTGCGATTGTGTGATAGTGTGAATCACCCATATATGATATCGGTCTCAGTGGAAGGTCCAGTTTGATGACGAGTATTCTCTTGTTTTGACATAATTCTATGAGTTTCTCCAGATAGTCATCCGCGATATGCCTGATTCTCAGTGGCTTTATTCTAAGGTATTGGTAGCAACTATTGACGAACATTTGTTTGGAATGCCCCCTCTTCATCTGGCGTTGTAAGCATTAGGTCATGCGGCTAATTCAACAGATTTTCAAGTTGAACTTCTGTCACTAATCTGTTTGTTTTTTGATCAGGGCAACAAAACTTTTGGCCTAAGGTTAATACTTCAGTCAAGCATTTGTCGATGTCAAGTCAGTGAACTTGTGCGAACCGCTCCGGAGCATTTAGAAAAGTTACCTGTGCGTACACTGGGTTGACGCTGCCTAAAACTCTTTATGCATTTCAATTGCGTCCGTCAGTTGGTCGCAGTCTTGACACTGCCGCTAAATTATCTTCGCTCTTCTTCGGTTAGTTCGTCTAATACCGCTATACATCGATACAGATTGCATTATGGTTAGGTTATCTCCATTGCGACACATTCGGGTCGGTTCTCAGTATATCGCCCTAAAATTCTTCTTGAGACAATCGTCTGATGCCTACGAATGTCGAAAATAGTGTGGTCGACAGACAAACATTCCCAAATCAGAACTCAGGGAAGACGGATCGAGTTTGAACAACCTCTAATGCTGAGAAAGTGCGTAAACAAAGCTCTGCAAGCAGTCGCCACGAGCGCGCTTTCCAGGCACGTTATGTTCCTTGTATACGCCGTCGAGGTGCACAGACTCTAGCGCATGTGTCTCTCGCTCTGCCTCAGGGTCGCCAGTCAATGGGAGAAGGGACAGCGTCGATTGGCCTCTAGCGCTTGCGAGACTAGTGACAAGTCCCGCGCGTCCCAGCAGCGACTCGGTAGGGGGGTGTGAGGCGGACAGGAGGGCAGCGTAACAAAGAGCGGGGAGCAAGGTGACGCAAACTGCCACACGAAGTGACCTCCATTCTGTGTCTGTAAGGGTGTCTTTCGCGCGTTGTAATAAAACGGCAGACCATGGACGAAACTTAAGTGACATTTTGCAGGTGGAAACAACGGGAGAGCCCCGTCTACCTAAGGCGAATAGATAAAAGGAGAAAAACTTCATCGGTGAGATTAATTATTTCCTCCCTGGGAACAGAATGAGAGATGAGCAGTTTTAAAAACAGCCAAGGAACAGCACCACTGATTAGTCTTCTCATTCGCACCGGTGAAGTATACCACAAATTCTCCATCAAAAGATATTTGCAATCGTCCGACCATCTGTACAAGTCTCCCTACTTGACAACTTTTCTCCGAGATCTACGTCGAAAACTATAAACGGCTGAGTCGTTTCCTATTTTACTTCATAATTGGCAAATTCTTCATTCTAACAATTGTTGAAAACATCCTGCACTACTCTAGAACTGATTGAAGAGTTTGAGAATCATCAGCAATGAGCCAATTTGTTATAAAAAACTCGTTCACAAAAGTTGTGCAACCGGGATTTGAACTCGGTACCTGCGGTCTCGGAGGCCACAGTGTTAGCCACTGCGCTATCGATGAACGCTTTGGTGCTAGTCAGATATGTTTATTAACTACAGAAGAGCAGCTGAAAACGGTCTTTAATTCATTAGCAGTCTCTTGCGATAAAATGCCGCTGGAATCATTAGACTCCAGGGAGATTACGCACAATAGGCTCGAAGAGATAAGACCGGAAATAAGAACCGATGCACTGCCAAGAGGCCTCGAAAACTGTATGACAGACGGGACGGATTCTGCGCTTGTCGGTCGTTGTGTCGGCTGTAAGGAACTTGAGAAGCGGGTCCAGACGCTAGAAGAGAAGCAAGGCCTACTGACGGACATCATCATGGCTATTCTTAAGCACAGTAAGATAGAATTACCAAATAATCCGCCAAATTTCCGATCGATCGGCGACGAACATCCTACTAATAAAGGCGCTAGCGCGGAAAAGTCAAAGCCAGTCAGGAAGAGGAAGCGAGTTATGTCTCCAGAGGAAACTCTAGACAAATCAGTTCCGGGGGATAACGTGGCAGTCGACACTAATACATTAAAAATAAGTCAGATTCCATTACCTGCTATAGTAACAAAACCTGCCAAATCATCGAACAATAAAGTTGAGAAAGCCAGGATGACCCTCAGAAGATCTGTTAGGAACTACAAGGACTCGCCGTTATTCTTGGAAGGCAATGCTGTTACTCCACTTCTTCACAAGGCTAACTCATTTGGAAAGTGTCCTAACCATTCCGTTTATGGAAAAGGACACGATAAGCCTTCGTGCAGTACATTGCAACAGGGTAATGATTGTAAGAGCTCCACTGCCGAAGCAAGTACGTCACATGAAAATCCATGCCCTAAACTCCCTTCGCCGGCCGAAAACCATTCAAATGACGAAGTGACAACAGCCGTCGGGAATACTACAGTAGCATTATATCGTCCTAGCGCGGACGGGACAGTAATGAGCTCTTCCATAAATCGTAAGCAAAATATTGTCATAAGGGGCGCCCCAGAGTCCACGTCCTGCATTCCGAAGGAACGAGTGACGCACGACCTAGACCTTCTCCATCAGTACGCCAGTGCCGTCCTGCAGGATGGGGAAATATTCACCGTTAAAAAAGCTTTCCGACTAGGCAGAGCGGACCCAAATCGTGACCTAGAAAAATCCCCAAGACCCCTGAATGTTATTTTGGAAAACGAAGCCCAAGCAGCGCTTTTGTTAGAAAGTAGAACGACCTTACGCAATTCGCACAAGGAAGTGTTTTTTCAACCAGACTACGAACCGAGGGAAAGACTGAAAATGAGAGAACTGAGATCAGAATTGAAGGAGAGAATTGGCAGAGGAGAGAAAGGGCTGAAGATCAAAAATGGACAAATAGTCCAAACAAAGGGGTCTTTCCTGTGGTCAGAACCCGTCACAATGAAGGCCGGGCCTCTCCAACAAATCAGTCATTGAAGGTTATATCCGCAAATGTGCAAAGCCTCTCAATGTGCAGCTCAATTTCAAAGATAAGTGAAGCTATGCATTTATCTGGACATTCTTAAGTAATTAATGCCTGTTTTTTACTTGAGTCCGTTTTAAAAGTCGCCTTTCTATATAAGGTAAATTATTTTCCCAGTTTGTTTGACTGTCT
>CACRXP010001425.1:5337-18544 GCA_902702965.1 Spirometra erinaceieuropaei | reverse complement strand
TGTCCCAGACGACATGATAACAAGTAATCCAGCAACAATCGTCAGCAGGAGTGATACAAGGAACCTTTTATTGTAATCGAATAATTGTAACACGGAGAAAGGGAGTTACAGGGGTGTGGCAGACTCCTTGATTGCGTTAGTCAATGGATGTCTCTCTGACAGAATAATTCGGTGCAGTATCTGGCTGCACAAGGGGGAGTGTAGAGCTGGAGGCTGCTACAGGGGTTGGGATCCTGTTCTCGCCAGTCGATTCTGAAACTTAGAAGAAAAACAGGGACCTTCGTAAAACAACAAAAGGACGGATCAGTTCAATTCTGTCATACCACACATCAAATATACTTCAACCACTATTTTGCCTTTTCCGCCCTTTACTCAGTCTAGTAAAATATGACTTAGAAATTTCATTCTGTATCACCTACTTCCCTGTGTACTTCTCTAGATCTAGGCTTGTTTTAAACCAGACTGTGTCCTTGGGTTTAATTTTATTTTTTTCGGAAATTTCTTTTTTTCTTTTTAGAGAGGTGGAGAGAAAGTCACGTCTTTTATAATTGCTTCTGAAGGACTTATTACTTCGGCACGCTCTAAAATGATTCTAAAATATTTAGTCAGTAAATGGAAAGTTTTCGACCAATGAGAAAATTCTGTCTACGCTGCATGTGGCAAAGAGCAAAATATTGTAAAATGTATAAAAAAAATAGTCAATAGTCGGTCGGAAAATTAGCAAAATAGGATTGCTCGTGCAATCGGTGTGATTGAACCCTCTTCGAAATGTTGCCTTCCTCACAGAAACATGTGTTTTGCGATTTTAGCATGCAAAGATGGAAGGACTATTTCTTGTTTTTGCATAGTTTTCAATTCTGATGCTGTCGATAGGGTGGATATAATGATCACTGCGGCAACTGCAAAGGCTTGCTGATTCTTCCGGATAGAAGATGAGTTCTCCGTATGTGCTTGAATTCGTCCATAGTTGAGCTTAGGTTTGGGAAATGTGGCATACAGGCTAACGGTTCGTGTTAAGTGATGTTAGGGAAGAGCGTCAAATGATAGAGAGATCACTTTAAACCACTTTATTAGATGATAAGGCCTTTGAGCTCCTTATCCATATCCAAAAATAGCAATAGAATGCGTTTTGACATCAGTAATACTGGGGATTGTAAAGTCATCAATGTGTGCGAGCCACGCGCGGACTGCCGTCACTGACATAGTCTTGATTACATGTACAATATTTTTTTCGATAAATGGGTATCTAATTTGCATTTAAATGTTTTGATAGCTTCTAAAAGGGCGACCGCATTAAGGAAACCGTTCCATTCTTAAACGACTCTCTGCGAGAAGACGCTCCATATGGATCAGCCTCGTTTGCAGTTTAAAGAGATGACTGCGTAACCGGTCCGTCCCAGCCAATTCGAAGATATTTTCAAGGTATAGGCCACACTCTCTGTTTCTGACAAACCGCGCAGTTGTCTTTAATTTAGGGGGAACCAACTAAGTTCAGGGAGCCTGGCTTCAAAGGCAGATGATTAATATTTCTGCCTATCTTCGTAGCCCCCGCCTGCACTCATTCCAGCTGTGGATAATCCATCTTTAACCACGAACGCTAAGCCCCGACGACATACATTGGTCGGGGCCGAACAAATGATCTGTAAGTTCTTCCGAACAGCAACGTATCAATCTACACAAATCCTCACCTCAAAGTCTAGGATGACGGAGGTGCCTCTCCAGGAATAATGGAATTTGGTTGAGATGTCACGGAAAGGTGAAGAATCGTAATCTGTAAGTAAGTCGCCGACTTAATGAGCTACTTTTGTGAGTGCCGACTAAACTTTGTTTTTATATCAAAACACTGTGCTTAATTTGTTACGGGTCAAATTATGCGCGTCATGATCAGTAGTAGTCTTGGAGTTATGAAAGTCAGTCTGCAGTCGTAGTTCGCGATCAGCGTGTAGGTAGTTAAAGAGTGGAGTAGATGAATGTGTGGATGGTTTACTTATATGCTAAAAGTCAGACGGGTCAACTAACACCCCAGACGTGTTCATCTCCACTCTTAAAAGAGCGATGAGGTTGGGAATATTGCGAATAACTCGCTCTACAAGACCGGTACTTTGCACAAGATAGAGGTTTCATGGATTTTATGGATATCAGAAGAGTACGGACTTCCTAAAATTAGTAAAACGAGAGGTCAAATTCCCAATCGGAACGCACAGATGGTGAGGAACTTCATCGGCAGTTCCATAGTGCCGCTAGGTAGGATTGATCGTGTCATCCTGTTGTGGGAATGCTGTCTGTACGACATCAACCGAAGATAACTGAGGTTAGTCTGGATGTCTGACGGGAAATTTTCCTGTCACGGCAAATAAATAATGAAGGTTAAACTGACCATACGTGTTTTTCGGAAATCCGGATATCGATCGCAACATCGTCAACGGAGTTACAACGGGTACCATACATAACAACTGTTCAGAAAATCGAATGCAACAAGCAAGTAGCCTTCTCTGATAAACGCGAAGGCTGAAGATTGGAACAAATATATCAGGGCAACTATAAAAATGCACATAGTGGCAGCACAGCCTTTGCATTACGAAGAGTTTCAGCCAAAGCAAAATTAGGTATGGTCAAATGGCCGCAGATCGTGGCAGGAATAGGAAGCAAAATTTATGGAACGGGCTGTTGGAAGGCCAACACCGGATTAAATAATTAAGAGACGGACGTTGATAAGAAAGGAGAAGGCAGTGAAGACATTGCCGAAAATGATGATAAAGCGGAATATTTAAGCGTTTTTACATCGATTCTTGTCTGTGAAAAAATTTTTAATCAGGCTGACATTCGTACTTTTAGCAGTGACGCAGACGAAACTGAGAATAAGAAACGTCCGTAAAATAAACGTCCGGTCGAGATCCAGACTTGAGGACAGGATATGAAAACTGACGTCTTTCATGTTTTCGGGAAAAATCCACTCGAAATATAAACCGAAAATAAATGACCAAGCAGTATGGGAAGTACTTGTGGACCAGCCGAAAACCTCATGCCTGATAGTGCAGGAAGCGATGCATATTGAACCTGCGGAATCATAAACGTGCGCACATCAGCGGTGGACTTGTCCGCTGGTTGGAGGTCTGCGGGCTTCGCCAGGTCGAATCTGAGAATTACGGTGTTGATGTTTGGTTGAGGTAATGCATTAGCAACGACATTGTCGCCGCCTCCGATGCATCATACGTCAGTAGTAAATTGCACAATATGCTCTAAATGACGAACTTCTTCGGTTGAGCATTTATCTGACATAGCCTTGAGGATGCAAGTAAGGGGTTTTTGATCGATTTGCACTCGAAAATCTCTGCACCGTAAGAGATGTTAAAAATGACAGACAACTAGGTAGATGACATGAAGCTCGCGAGAGGGAGAGATGTAGCGAGTATAGACAGGTTGTAGATTCATGCAGTCAGCGACCTACCCATGAAATTCTGACAGACACTTTGAACTTCTGTTTCCATTTAGGAGGATTACCTAGGTAGGATTATGGTGATAATAGTAATTGTGTTTAATGTCACCTTGCGGGCAGTGGCAAAATATACAGTACGAAATGAGCTGTCAGTAACGAGACCTGAAGAACAAATATATGAAGTAGTGTTTTTGGGTAGTTTGCATAGTTCAGGAAAAAACTGAAACCTGCGTAATGCCGTCAGCCAAAAAGGCCAGCGGTTAACACTGTATGGGATGTTTTCAGTCTCGATTCATTTTGATAGAATTAGAACTGCCCCAAAGAGAGTGCCTGGATGAATAGTTGCGCGCTGTCTGCGGAAGGAACTACCCGCTGGGTTGCGGGATGCAAATAAAGCATTCGTTCGCATAATATGAGACCAGACAAAGGGATCAGTGACCATGAACTCCAATTCAAAAGGTTGGTTCAGAGAATTCGATCCCCAAAATTGTGATTTTTTTCAAATTCGGAAAACGACTGACAGTTCTCTTAAGCGATGTATAATTTCGCGGAATTTTCCTATTCCTTGGTAACTTTTTTCAGACAGCCATCACTTTCACAGAAATATTACCGATGCGCTCCAGAACAAGAAATGGAAAGACCTCCTGGGAATTGCTGTGCCAAAGGAGATAAAGATGCTTCATCGTAGAAACGGGATAAAAGGACGACGGTTTAAGAGCTTGAACAGTAGAAATCTGTTCTTTTGTGTTCGGCGAAACCTCCGAGGATCAAGATCTGTAATCTCACGACGTTCTTGGCAAGTCGAATTTTGAGGTTCCGAGATTTAAACTGTTCCGAGAAAAAGGTGCTGGACGGACTCAATTTTCTTCCACTCATCAGCGTTTGGGAAGCTAAATAAAAACAGACAGTATTTTAGACCAGGTATGACGCGCAACGTCCGTCATAATATAATGCTATAGTGATTAATAAGGAGGATGACATCGCCCAAGATATGCTATAATAAACATACTCTATTATATTATGTTCTATCATTCAGCATAATCACATGATATTTCAGGCCGGACAGGATGTTGGCCTGTGAAGGTGCCTCTTTTTCCGCCGACTACGAAAAGCTGGCCACCTAAGAAAAGTGAATTTTTTCATCGATTTCCGAGGCCTTTGTGAATTCAAATATATGTTGTGGAAAACGTGCACAATGTTGTTGTTGGTACCCATTCGCAGAAAACTACCCCTTCTTCCAATTTTATGCTCGATGAATGGAGATCTTTTGAGTTCAAAAAATCTGATTATGAGATTTCTAAAACTGTACAGTGTCCATTCAAATTTGTTCCTGGCTATCCGGGGCTTTCGGGGGTGAAGCCTGCGCGGATGAACATGCACAAGTTGCTCTGTGATGAACGTATGGCGTCTGACCGCGTACTGAACTCTTTCGTGAACTGATAGGGTTTAATGATGGACCAATAGCCCTTCCAACTTTCAGCTAGTGACAAACTTGGAATAGTCAAATAAATGCTGACCGAAGTTTTAGAGGTGACCAGGTCAATCGAGGAAATTTAGGTTGTGGTTTCAGTAAGTTTGCGATGTTTCTAATTGACTGCAAGACAAAAATTTGACGGAAACTTATGCCCGATAATGGACGATTGGAAATGAGCTTGGATAAGCACCTACTTAAAACATCACTGGAGACTAAGATCGACAGTGAGGGACTGTTGACCAGAGGTGTTGATAGTAGTACTGTTTGCAGCCTGCATTGGAAGTTGTGAAGGCTTGATCGGGTGATGCCTAGGAGGCGAGATTGCACTAACCTTTGCACCGGTATCGACAAGAAAACTGAGACCCGTCGAGTTGCCAGTGACATAGAAGAGGAGAGTGGTTCGCGACTGACCGGCATTGTCATGTAAATGTTGGGACGCTTGGTGTGATTACTACTGTAAAATGCAATCTTGTGCTGTCAGACTGTACGTGCGACGGTAGAAGTACGAGGTTTTCGACTGCCTTCCGCGTGGCTGGAAACCCTGGTGTCGATTTGATCTGTTTCGCTCCTCATCCCTTCCGGACAATTTCTCTATGACACCGAGAAAGGGCCACCGGGAATTTCGGACGCCTCCATGAAATTTCCGTATCCGCTCACATTTCCTTCTTTTGTGTGTAGTATCGCTTCCTAAGATCCCTCATCGGAAATGTCGATTTTCCGATTTTTCAGTTCACGCATCGTGTCCCCCACAGACTGCGCTCTATCGGCGCTCTTGGTAGAACCCTCTGTATTCGCCGTATAGTAGTAGTTTAGTCGCATCTCCCTTGCCCCCTCCTCGGCTAGACTCGAAGCTGATTGTACCAGATCGCATCTGGGTTCCTCTCGCCTCAAGACTGGTTTTCTGTTCGCCACTTGGGCATAAATGGCCGCATCCGGCATATGACTTCTGCCTTGATTATGTCCGTTTCGTACCTTTTACTCAATATCACATACAGGCCAGTCCTGTCTGACTCGCCTACTTACTCCTTCATGAAATCCGTTATACACTGTCACATACAGGCCGGTCCTGCCCGTTTTTATACGTCCAGGGGCCACATTTTTTTTCTCCTATAGTGTTAATCCAGTTATACTCATTTTTTTGTATGTTCAGTTTTCTCATTGCTCGCTCATCCTTCTTCGTAATGGACTACTTATTCAGTAACTATGAATTAAGTATTGTCTAAATTCTCTACACCTTGTCTAAAATTAATGTAAAAGTTATTCTTCCTTGCCATGAAAGGACCATCACAGGCCTTCAATAAATATTATTATTATTGAGGACTGTTAATGGCGGAATACATGGTGTTGATTTGGGTGCATAAAAGACTACCGTATACTTTAGGGAGTCTGCCTCCCGAATGAAAGACAGCAGATATCGCTCCGATATACAAGAGTGGGGCTCGCACTAGTGCTAACGATTACCGGCACCTTATTCTCACTTGCATCGGCCGTAAAATAATGGAAGCCATACTTATGAAAGAAAAAACGAAGCTCCTGGAGCAGAACCGCTTACTCTCAGGACTGCAGCACGGCCTAAGACAGAACCTCTCGTGCCTTTCTAGTTTACTGTTCACGACCGGACACTGGAATTGAGTATTAGATGAGAATGGTGGGGTCGATGTCATCTAAACAGCATGGGAGACTGAACTGCATGGTCGAGCAAACGATAACTGGAATACTTTCAGTTCCTTACTGAAAGAGATTGTTTATTCCAATTGTCCTCTTAGAAGGAAGACAATCACAAACAGCCCAAAATGGATAAACCCGGACTTGAAGGCCTCTTTCAGAAAAAGGAATCGTCTGTGGAGGCGTTACAGACTAACTGGCTCCGACGAACACTTACAGGAATATAAGCGGCAACGAAAAGTCTGTAAAAGTGAGGCCTCAAAGCTGCGAAAGAAGTTTGAACTAAACATACTCCGAAATTCGTTGGAGCATCCGAAAATTCTATATGGTTATATACGAAGTACTAAAAGGACTCAGGAGCTAATTCCTGCCCTCAGGTCTGCAGATGGAAAAGTGGAGACTGATGACCAGGTTAAAGCGTCCCTCCTTTCCGACTTCTTTCAGTCCGTCTTCACCCGAGAACCTAGTGCTATATTTGCCCATCCATCCATTCGCCAAACAACCTCCCCTCCCAGTACCCTTCCCCCTCCCATCCCCTCCCTACCCTCCTTAACCGAGGAACCACTCTTTTCATTTACCATAGTTAGGGCCGAGCTACTCCGGCTGAAACCTGCCAAATCGCCGGGCCCAGATAGAATTCCCGCCCTAGCACTTCGAGAACTTGCTAATGAACTGTGTAAACCCTTATCCGCAATATTTCAAAAGTCATTTGAAGACNACAAAGATGGTCGACGGTCTAAAGCATTTATCTTATCAGGAGAGGCTAAATTTGCTTGGCCTATTCCCTCTCTCTTATAGACAAATAAACTGCAGTCTACTCTGGACCTTCCGGATTGTTCGCGGCCAGGGTTGCTCATTAAGAGCAGAGGACTTCTTTGAGTTTGCCCGTACAAACCAACTACGCGGCCATGCATACAAAGTCGGGAATGAGCGCACACGTTTAGACCGAGGAAAATTTTCATTCAGTCAGCGGGTTGTCAGGCCGTGGAACTCGCTTCCAAGCGAGATGGTGATGGCTGACACAGTTTGTGTGTTTAAAAGAAAACTTGCTCGTCTAGTTTTCGACAGAAATCGGCTTGTACAGCATGACTATGCACAGCCAGTTTTGTAAAATCTGCCATATACAATCTTCCGCACTAATTTACAGTGACCCCATGCACTACCTTATGATTACGATTGAACTGTGACCCAATCACATTTTAAATGCCTGCAAATTTATTTTATTTTTGAGTATGAATCTGCGAAAGCACTGTACATAAATAGGGTCATCAAGGGCTCTGCCTGTAACCCTTCAATATATACATATACATGTGTCTCTAGACAGACTTCAAGAAGGTGTTCAACAGCGTGCAGTACAAACGCCTTATCTAAAGACCGTCTGATATTGGAATAAGCGGAAAACTGCTGACATGGGTTGCAGATTTTCTTGCAGGGAGATTATAAAGCGTGTGTATTGATTCTTCGAAGTCAGCTCCTACCCCCGTTCTAAGTGGTGTTCCCCAGGGCTCAGTTGTAGAGCCGATGATACTCTTAGTTTACATAAACGACTGCGTCAACTACCTGGGATGTAACGCCGTCATATTTGCTGACGATATCCAGCTGTGGAGAGCCATCAGATTTGACAGATACGTGTTCGCGCCTCAAAAGAGTTTCATTCAGCTGAGCAGTTGGTCGGCTTCTTGACTTCTCAACTTTAACGTGGACAGACTTTATAAAAAGAAGGGGACTCGCGATCTATTTCAAGAGAGGAATCATCGCGTTAGAACACAAAACTGATAGCTCCTGCGACTGTGAAGCATTGTAGTTGAAACTAAGGATGCATGGTGCACCTAATCTGAATTTCCTGACCGTATACAGGCCGCCCAATCAAACTCCTGAGGTGGATGAGGCGATATTTGGGTTAATTAGAGAGGTGACACAAGGCCAAGAGGTCCTAATAACCGGAGACTTCAAGGCACCGATGGTTGACTGGAACAATTCATTTGTAAATGGTTTGTGGAATTCCTTTGATTCGACGCTTTTGAAACTAACGTCTAATCTCTTTCTGGTGCAAAATGTCACGTTCCCAACCAGGATCAGAGAGGACCAAAGAGCAAATTGTCTGGACCTCCTCCTTACAAAAGACCCAGTTAGGCCTGGCGAACTTAGGTCTATAGCAGCGCTCGATAAGGCCGACCATGTCACGCTGTTTTGGGAATACCGCCTATGCAGCCAACTGAGCCTCGGCTGAATTTCTGGCGAGGAGATTGTGTCGCCATGAGACGGGAATTATCGGCAATGAACTGGCATTATGTTCTCACCAGACATCCAGATGTTAATTGGAACACTCTCAAGGGAGTTGTCACCGACGTCATGCATCGAAACTGTCCGACGAAGAGTGTCAAAAGGGCTAATCGTCCTTCCGGGATAACGTGGGTTATATAAAAAGAAGTAAACCGGAAAAATAAATCATGCAGGAGGTATGTAACAAGAAAACAACCTCCCCGTTATGAGCAGTTTCGCCAAAAGCGAAACGAAATAAGGTCAACAATCCGTAAGTCACGGAAGGAATATGAAACGCGGGTTATGGAACGGGCCGTCGATAAGCCAAAAAGTGTTCTTCAGTTACATCAGCAGCAGGCTAAAGGATTGGGAAACGGTCTCAGTGTTGAAAGAAGAAAATATTGAGAATGTCATCGAAAATGACGTTAAGGCAGAACATCTTAACCCGTTCGTTGCATCTGTTTACACTGATAATGATAATAATTTTATTAAAGACCCGTCGGGGTCCCATCAAATCAAGTAAAAATAAATTTACATACGAACTTTAGACGAGGTAGACAGAATCTGTACAAAATGCAATTCATAGGTTCTGAGTTAGTAGTCAGTTGAGAAAAATGACTAGCGAGAGGTGAAAAAAAACTCCTCACAAAAATTTAAAAATGACTGGATTAACTTTACAGGAGAAAAAACCACTCGATAAAAAATAATGACAGAAAAATGCGGGCAGGACTGGCCTGTATGTGGCGGTATATAACGGATTATAATCGGACATCGTCAGGGCAGAAATAAATGTCAGCCTAGATTATAATCGGACATCGTCAGAGCAGGACTGATACGTCGGATGAGACTGTTCGCGTCAAAGAGGCCAGACGAGAGAAACCCAGACGCGATCGGCCACAGTACGCTTCCAGCCCAGCCGAGCATTGGGGAAGGGAGGTACGACCAAACTACTAGTAGACAACGAATACTGAGGATTCCAGCGTGAGCGTCGACAGACCGCATGAGGTCGAAATGCGGGAGATGACATCAAAAACCGCGAAAATTGTCGCTATGGGGGAGGAGTGATAGTAGTGGATTTAACAACCAGTTTGAAACAGGGGTTTCTTATGATATAATTGGGGGTTACTACCTGATCTACAATTAAATCTCGGGAGGACCCTTCTCAAAGTAAATAAGCTGAGTGTTCGGGAATGAGAACGCTAAATGTGCCTTATTATTTTCCGGTGTAATGTGTTTGAGTAAGTTCGATTTGAATACAGATAGCTTAGGCGATGACCTAATATCTGTCCACCTAGACTCCAACCCTTCCAAGATATTGCTAATTTTTCTAACTGCTCCCATCTAGTGCGCTTTCAAACAAGAGATAATCAAATTTTAGATCTAGTCTTCACCAGTGACATTGCCTCTTTTTGTTGCCTTCAAAAAGGACCTCTTTGATAGTGATCACATATTAATTTATTGTTGCTTACCGCTTGCCTTTTCAAAAAACACTAGCAGCGTTCGGACTTGCCTAGGCTACGATTGCGTAGACAACGACTTAATAAATAACTATATTAGATCTTTGGATTGGTGTGACTTCCTCTCCTGTAGCGATGCAACCATTATTCGTGGCGTCATGTCCAATGTTTTTTCAAGGACATCCTACAGTTTGTGCCGCGTAGATACCTCAAGCCTAATACTTTAGATTCCCTCGTTCCTCATTTTCTTCACAACAGACTAAAAATTTGAGACGGCAGCTGCGTGACCCATCCACTAGTTCCTTATCAGTTCATCTTAGAATCAGTATCAGTATATTTCTGGGAAAGTAGGTGTGTACCTTTGAAATCACTATTGGTTACATGCAGAGGATATATATGGAGGAAATGGAAAGGAAGTAACATAAAAGAAATGCGAGGGGAATAGCAAAAACTGTACAAATGAACACCGAATGTCATGCGTTAGCAGGATTTAGAGGCACATTAACTTGTTTTGTTGATCAAATACAGCGGACAGTTGAGGCACACTTACGATACGGGAAAAAAAGTAAAATTGTTTAGTCTACAGCCATCGTGGTGAATGCGAACAGCGGTGTGCGACGTGGCCCAAACTTAATAGTTTGCATAAAATATATTACTTAAATGTTGGTAGTAGCATCGTTATAACACTAAATTGACACTGTTGGCCGTCAAGGTGGCCATAGGCCGCCGTTATTGTGGTTCGCGCTCCAATGGTGATCTAGCTTCCGTTTAAAAGTATCTACGGATCCCGACATAACAACATCCTCAGGCAAGGCATTCCAAGCTGCAACCACTCTGTTGGAGAAGAAGAACTTTCGGGTGTCTTGCCGGGCACTAGCCACACGCAGTTTGAGTGGATGGCCTCTCAGGTTAGTCGCAGTCGCCAACTCGAAGAAGTCTCCTGATGCGAGGCAGCAGCCCTGATTGCGCACGATGCGGAAAGCTTGTATCAGGTCCCCACGTAGCTGTCCGTAACTCAAAGGAAAGAGGGCAAAATTAGCTAATCGTGTTTCGTAGGGTAATAACCACTGCCCAGATACAAGTTTCGTTGCTCGCCGTCGAACTTTTTCGAGTATGCCCAAGTCTTTAGCGGTCCAGTGTCTCCATGCTTGGATAGCAAACTCCAGATGCGGTCGCACGAAAGTTTGAAAGACCTTGGCGAAGCAGTCTTCATCAAAGGAGGAAAACGCCCGTTTGACGAGGTATAGAATGGACATCGCCGACTTGGCTACCTTTGAGCATTGCAGCGAAGGCTTAAGCGAGGTTGTGATCCATACACCCAAGTCCTTCTGGGCGTCGACCGCTTGCAGTGGTTTGCCAGTCAGACGGTAGACAGTGTGATTAGGAGAACTGGTTCTGCCGACGCGTAGGTAATTACACTTGTTTACGTTGAACGGTAGAAGCCAGTCTTTCGACCATTGTTCGAGATGGTCCAGATTTGTCTGCAGTCGCACCTCATCAACTTCGCTTCGTATGGTACTCCAGATCTTTATGTCATCGGCACACATTGCGACATCGCAATTTAGTTCGTTTGCGCAGTCATTGACGTATACGAGGAACAGTGTAGGGCCAAGAACAGAGCCTTGGGGAACACCACTCCTAACGGCAACCTCGGCAGATTGTTGGTCACCGACGTGGACGGCTTGAGAGCGGCCGATTAAAAAGCTCCGAATCCACATCAGAAGCTTACCTCGCACCCCTGCACGGCTAAGTTTGTATAGAAGGCGGTGGTGAGGCACACTATCGAAGGCCTTTTTAAAGTAGATGTAGATAGCGTGCACCATATCTCCTCTATCAACAGCCCTAGTCCAGTGTTCCAGACAGTAGAGCAGTTTTGTTACACAGGATCTGCTTTTTCGGAATCCATGCTGAGAGTCGGAAATCAAATGGTTTTGTTCAAGGAACTGCATTAATTGTTGCTTTATTATCTTCTCCATAATCTTACAGCAAATGGAGGTGAGGCTGACCGGTCTGTAATTGTTCGCAGAGACCCGACTTCCGCCCTTGTACAGCGGCGTAATCCACGTCGACTTCCAGTCGGTTGGCAGATATCCGGTCTCGAAGGATGTATGGAAAAGCATGGAGAGTGGCTTAGACAACTCACCGGCGAGTTCCTTCAAAATCTTCGCCGGAATCTCATCGGGACCTGGTGATTTGGATTCCTTTAGCCTCAGCAACTCCGTCAGAACCATACCCTCAGTGAACTGAACGGTCTCTATAATTGGGGTGTCTTCGAAGGATTGAGGGGCCGAAGGGTTGAATCCTGTTTCGCTACTAAAAACAGACCGAAAAGATTCTGAATCACAGAGATTTTTGAGATGGCCTCAAGGATGCGCCAAGCGCGCGACAGGCAAAGAAACTCACTTGCCCTTAGTGATTCGAACCCTGGCAAATCCGTCGCTAACATCTTCCGTCATCGGTCCTCCTCTAAGCGTGGTCACGAACTTCCACCCCTGCTAAATGATAGAAAAATCCTCCTCATCGATGACACTGACAAGGGGGAGTTGTTTAGTACTTTCTTTGCAAAACACCCTGCTACTGAGTCCGATCCGGTCCCTTTCTTTCGAGCACTTTCAGATAGGACACTGAGTACAATCGAAGTCTCCCCAGATCTCATTAAGAAACACATAAGTCGTTTAAAACACTCACACTGCTCAGGAACGGACGGGATTCCGAATTCGATTATTAAACAAGCGTCCGACCTTCCCATATTGCTTAGTCATTTATTCTCGCTTTATATTTCAAAAGGATTCTTTCCTGAAACACGGAAAATGTCCATTATCATTCCCGTCTTCAAGTCAGGATCTCGGTCCGATGTTAATAACTATGGGGGCGTGCACAAAACGCCGTCTCTAGCAAAGCTTCTTGAAAGGA
>CACRXP010001424.1:0-40762 GCA_902702965.1 Spirometra erinaceieuropaei | reverse complement strand
GTGTCCCACGAAGTGGGCACAGAGCGGATGATTTGTGAGTGAGTTAGTTTATAGTGGGGCAGACTTGCGCTCCATCTACCCCACTCCCCTCCCTCGCCAACCTTTGGCAAAACAGTATCAAAACGGCCGGAGGTGGGCGCCAAAGCAGCGGCCGACAGCCGTGCAGTCCGTCAACAAACGAAACGACCACCTACTGAAGGCAGAGAGTTTGTCTGGCCAAAGTAATAAGTCATTAGTGGGAGAGCGCGAATGAACACTGCCGTCAGAGTCAGCAATGGCAAGCTAAAAAAACCGAAATTCTGAGAGTGGAGGCGGATCAGATATTGCATCTCTGGGAGCGTCATAAGGGGCACATTGAGAGGGAGCTATTGCAGCCTGACTCTCGGTCCTGAGGTAAGGACCGAGTTGCCCCGATACTTGACAACCTTCTAAGCCACGGCTCTTAGGTGGTCGCGACAAATTTAAACGCAGTGAGGAATGCGTTGGTGTTCGGGGCAGGTGGGTCCCCCCAATCTGGACATCGTCCACTCCTTCCCCTCCCGTCCCGTCAGGCCTGTCAGATTGTTGATGATTGGACTGTTGGTGCGGCGCAAAGGCCTAGGTCTAGGACACACCAGACGGCCAGGCGTGACAGTGGTTTTGGGTTCGTGCAGACTCCGCGCTGCCCGACAAACACCCGCCGTGGCCGGTCTGACACACGCTTTGCTTCAGCGCGTCTGAAACACCACCCCCCTTATGGTGGTCGAGAAATAGGAGGCAGTGGTAGCAAATAGCAAAACTAGAACATACGGCTGAGTTCGTCTGGACATTGTCCTATCGCTAATCAGACAGTCATTTTAAAGACCTGTCCTCTATCCGTGTGCCATAATTCCCAAATATGCGAAGGATCTGATGGAGGTCAGTTAGTATTTGGACTGGAAAGATCTCTGCGACCATACACTTCCGGACTTGTGCCGCCCGACAAAAGTTCCGTTTTCAGGACTATTCATACACGCAGCGCGACTTTTGGGCCTGCTTCGCAGAATACGCCGCTTCTCCCAATCGACATCTGTCTTTACCAGCTACAATATCCTCCCCCCGGTTGTGTGACATCAGTTTTTGTGCGGAACAGAGGACGGACAGGGGCAATGGAGGACAGTTTTACTGTAAAAATCACTGTGCACACAACAGCTTCTCAATCCTTCTGTTCAGAGCGTCACAAGAAAGGCTCATGTCGTGTTCTGATTGGCGTGTTCCCCCAAACTGAGTGCCAGAGTCGGCAGACCCATCATGGGCTGGCGGCGTTGGTTGATTGCGTATAGCCCCGCTACACGCTAACAAGCCGAGTCGTGTGCACCACCTGGCGGGCGAGACCGACCCGCGGTCTAGTGGTTCCCTGTTGCGAGTAGACTCCAGACGACGATAATGACGCATCGAGTTCCGGCCCACCTCAACAAAAACTGACAAACGGAAAATAGCGTTTTGCCTTTCCCACTGTCTTAAGTGTACTGAATTGCATCTGGCAGAACGTTAGCGCTTAACGTACGTAGTTCTGAATTATGTTCATCGGTTAATTCAAATCTCTGGTCCGCCGTCTGACATAGGAGTTGGGTTGGCCGAAAAACGACAAAAGCCCTATGAAGAACCACTGAAGTGTTCAGATTAGACTCTGATACAGAGATTGGGAGAATTAGGTGGGACCCAGGCAACTCGAATGGGACGGTATCGAACTCCTGGAAACAGATGCTACTTACGGGCAACAAGTAGCAAGAGCTGGGCGGTTGAACAGTAAGTTAGTCAGCCGAGGAATGTTTATTTTCGTTTCATTTGACGACCGTGCTTAACAGGTTCCCCAAAACCCGTTGAAAACGTATGGCGCATTAGCCGCCAACCGCTGCATTTTGCTGTTCGTTTACCTTTGCAACCTTAGCTTTACAATTTGGAGGAAAAAGTCAAGTACCCGTGACAGAATCTTCATTTCTCAGCCGACTGTTAGAATAGAATAGGTTTATTGTTGCCTGAACAGTGGAGTAGGAAGATCCAAACAATAGCTTTGCTTGAATCTCCTCCTGGAATCATGCGTGAACTCATTCTCAGACGCGAGGAAAAACATTAAACTAGACGCGGTTAGCTGCGCGCGCGCGTGTTACTGGCCTAAAAGCGACCAAATGCTCTGCCATTAGGCTCGAAACGCTTGGCAGATCCATATGTTGTTTAAGGAAACTGTTTTCTGATGTTAGGGAGGGGGAGGGGGGTTCAGGTCGTTCTAGGCCTGTTTTAGTGCCACTCCGAACTGCTCAGTTTATGGTCTTAAAGTCGAACTCCTGATATGTCGTCTAGTTGTGGACAGTGACTCGGGACAATCGGTCTTCCAGTGGCGTCTGGAAGTTCACGCAAGTAAACCGGCTTCTAGCGGTTGACCTTCGGCCCGGTTTAGTTTTTGTTGACCCCCCTGCTCGTACACAGGGGATAGAATTCTTCCATACATCCTATTTGTCACTATAAAAATGCTATTGGCTATATTTAGATAGCATAGAAATTATAGATAAATAAATGAGGTCGCCCAACTGTGAAAAACTTGGTGACCACGGCGGGAATCGAACCTGCCACAGATAGGGCGTGGCTCGAGTGCAGCTAACGTTCTAACCACGATAATTATAATGTCTCACCGGAAGCCCTGTGCTTACTCATAGCTCGAGTAAGAGTTTGAGTAAGAGCATCAAGACTTAATATTCATCGCGGACCTGTCCTTATTTTCTTCTTTTCTGTAACCACCTGGAATTCGTATTTCAATATCCGCTATGAAAATGTGTCTAAGTAGGTGTCTGTCTTCTTTCAGGACTCTAGGGACTTCCAGAATGCTGGTCTGCTTTCAGCCATGGTTTCCGACATCAGTAAAGCATTTGCCAACTTGAAATTGCTATGTGAGCAACCCTAACATCGGTGCATGCAGCCTAAGTGAACGTTCATTCATAGTCCCAAGGCATATGATGCGGGGCTTATTTTTCCCCAAGAAAAACTTTCTCGGGCAGTTAAAGACTGCGACTCACCTCTCTTTCCCTTCGTACAGCCTGCTCCAGGATGGAATCTAATTTCCTGATTTTTTGGAAGCCAGCTTCAATGGCCTTTTCTTCTGCGGAAAGGGGTTTGGCCTCCTCGCTCATCACCGCCGCCTCCGTACTGGCGGTTCGCTCCCGTTCGCATTGATGTTGGATTTCGGCATCTTCCCCGCGGACGATGTCGGTGGGAATATCCGTAAGTATGACACCGTCCACATTGTCTAAGACATCAGGCATCACGAACGAAGACACTGATAACAGAGTGGCGGAATGTAAATGACCCTTTAGAAATAGTTATGCGGTGTGCATTAAATTAGCTAATGTGTGGGCACTCCTTTTTGAGACACTGCAATTGTCAACAATGTTATCTATAAGTTGATTTTGGAAGCCTTTGCTTTGGAGGTCTGATGACAGTTCAACATAAAGCACAAGGTCAACGCTGTCGGAATATGTAGGAACCTTGTGTATATAACTACTTGCTGAGGAGGTCTGACAATCGTTGTGACTCCTGCTCCACTGATCTTCTTTTGCCATTAGGAAAAGACGTCGCAAAAAAGACTCGGAGCGACAGCGGAGGACCATGTGCCCGGGGTCACAGCATTCCTCCCCCCCCCATTCGCGAGTCAGTCCAGACTCACTCAGTTGTTTGAATACTTTCAACAGTTTTGGCCCGGGTTTCCGATTTGGAGTCGCATAACCGATGGTTACCCACTACGAATTGTAGGAAATTGGAAAACTCATATGGCAAGGAAACTGGCGTTGTCGGATGGAGTAGAAAGACCGTCATGACGATTTGACACCCGACTACAGTAACTCCAGAAGGTATATTGATGGACCGATAAAACATGCTCTGATCGAAAATTTTGATAAATCGTGTGTCAATGGGAGCTAATCTATTTCCTATATTCTTACTGAGCTATGTCAAGCTTAATAGGAACAAGCGCTGGGCTGATGACTAAAAGGGTGCGGGTTTGGGACTCATTTTTCTTAAACTTAGGATGGGTCAGAATGACTGACGACGTCTAATAGGTCAGAAACGATCGTGTTGGTCGCCCTTGTCCTTGTCGGTAGTTGCCCTCTGTGTGTATCTATGTATATATAGGCAGAATGGCATTACCGAGTGAGTTCCGTATGAATGATCGGTGAGCGCTACCTACCATATGTATATATCGAAGGCACATTCGTTCTTCGGGAAAAGTCGAGAACTTTATCAAGTAAAAGGCGAGAGTACCTGTCTCAAATGGCCATGCAAATTCTAGACACTGGACACACGTTCGTATGGGACAAAAATCGCATTGTCGGTGTCTGCCCCTCTAAAAAAGACCGAGAGTCTCTCGAAGTCATGCACTCCGATGAATCATGCACCAAAAGGCACATAGAGTTACATGCCACGTACAAAAATCTCAGGGAAAAGTGGAAGAGGAGAGATCCAATCCATACCGAATGACGCATAAAGCGGCCGCCTACTGGCGCGAAACCCCAAATGAATATCGATTTTTCAGCATGCTTGAAACTTGAATTGTTTTTGAACATTTTTCCAAGTCTGAAGACGGCCTGAGGAACCAGCGTCGATTATTTACTTAAAAAAGTTTTCTACTTGGAAGAAAAAAGGAGAAAACTTTGTTGGGTAAATTTTCGATACTGGTTCCTCAGGTCGTCATCAAACTTCAGTGAGTGGGCAACAAACAGTTAACATTTCAAACGTACTGAAAAATCGATATTCATTTGGTCTTTTTGCCAGTAAGCGGATGCAGGTGCCAAAGAACGGCCAACTCACACCAGGCTGCGAGAGCCATGGTTTTCTGAGTCATGATATAACAGAGGCACACAATTCTTTAAGCCCGTGTAGGGCATACTGATTGAAAGTCAGGATTTTAAAATACTACTTCGAGGGAGCTTTTTACGATCTGGTCTCGTGTTAGGACGACATACGCATAATTCATCTTTCTGAAACTGTCCAATATAAAGCTCTTGCCGGTAGCACAGCAGTGAACAACCAATATCACCAACCAGTCTCGCTTTTTTGCCAGTGCAGGAATCGGCGTTGGGCCAAGGTACAAGGATGCATTTTCCTTAAAACGTTCCTGTGGGATATTTTTAATTTCACAATATGCATCGAATATTACCAACTAAACAGTATTTGCTGATAGAAGCGAACAGACGAGTCCCAGGTAGCAGTTCAGAAGATGAAGATGCGATCACTGGGATCCCAGTGATCGCATCTGCATCTTCTAAACAGTATTTCGAAAGCATGTGCACTTTTATTTGCAGTCCCACAAAAATATCCACCTCTCGACGTGCGACTCTACACTTCCAGCGTGTGTATATAAGGAAAAAGAGGACAAAACAGCTTTTGGTAGTCGTGAATAAAATATGAAAGCAAATTATGACTTTTTGGAGGAGTAACTTTTCAAAAAAACCAGGAAGCTGAAAAAAACCAAATTTGGAAGAAGATAAGGAAGAGAGCTTCACGCCAGTTTATTTAGTTCAAAACATCGATAGATTGAAATTACATGTTTTTTAAAAGAAAGCGTAAAGCATTAAAGCTTTTCAGATTCTCCGGTGCCATTTTTTCCTCCAGTTTGTTAAAGTCCAGGGGTGATAACTCGGATTGTTGTGATTCAGAAATTTTGCCTTTCCAAATTTCCCCTTTGGAATCTGTGAGTTCAATGGCCGAGTTTTCCATTAAATAGTCATCGTAAAAGACAGCTCGGAGCGAGAGGCCGTTGGGCCATCTGTACATTCCCCTCCCGTGTAAACTTGAATAAAATAAAAACGTTACTCAAGACTTGCAAGTAGCGACAATAATATTGTTGACTGTGCATATACTGACGCGTATTTGGTGTCCGCGATACATGAACTTTACTGCGACCAGGATTCCCGAATTTCCTCTTTCTACTGCATAGAATCGGTATGCTACAGATAAAGTCTATTCAAAATTTCCCAGTAAAAAGTTACTTCGAGCTCACGCTAAGCCATTCAGAAAACCCCTCTAGGCTTCCATTTCTGGAATAAAATTTATTCTTACTTTTTTGGTCATCCGTTTATCAGAGCATACGCCGGATGCTGTGTGTTACGGATATCTACAATTTCCCAGTCTACTCAAACATGGTAGCTTTCCGTAATTGTGCGTTCTAGATGATACGCAACCGACACATGGCTGAATCGATTAATATATTTTGACAGCATTAACTATGCAACTAGTAGGTATAGGAATCAACGCATAACCATGCATCCTCCGTTTTGTACGGACTTTCTGTTAGTCATTGACTTATATATCTTGTTTACTTGACTTATAAAGAATGCTTAGTTCTCTCTCGGAATGTTCCGCAAAAAGCCTACTTAAACCCTGAAAAGGGACTCTGAATTTACTAGAAAAATTTGTTTTTAAGGCAAGGGGGCAAAAAAACAGTAAAAAATAAGCAGTGAGATAAATCAAATTTTGTCCAAAATAAAGAGCAGACACAACTTTCTAGTTTTGTCATGTGTTTCCCACAGACCTCAAAACAAAGTCGCCCTTTATGAGACTTAACAATAATTACTTGGTCATGCAAATACATTTTTTCGGAAGGTATTTTGCTTGAGACATTATGAAAGTGATTTCCTCTTTTTCCACTTATAATTATTACATATGCTCATAAAGATTCTCGTGGATTTCCAGTGGATTCGTGCATCAGCGCATCTGCAGAGTACAAATTAAGATATCCAAAGAGAATTTCCGAACTTATTAAAGGGAATCGAGATAAAGTCTTTAGGACAAAATTTTCTAGTCCCTCCGGACACCTTCGAGAAAATTAAAGTCAAATACTGTTTTCTTAAATGTTCTAATTACAAAATATTCACATTAAAAAATCTGACAAAATGCACTGCACTTGGAGAAAACTGAAAAACTCTTGGCGAATACCAGCATCTCCCTGGACAAGATTTTAAACGACTCCTTTGTCGCTTTTCAGCATCTATATGTTAAAACTGCCTTAGAACTGCCAAATTCAATGAAGCTGAAAGTCTGGAATGTATAACGGTGTTCAGAGGCATGTTTACTCGATATATTACTAACGTCTGCGAATGACGGTTGATTTTATGTCTTATGTCCTCCGTTTATATAATTTTGAAGGCAAAAAATTTAAGTTTTAATACGAAGTAAACAATGTCTCTCGTCTTTGAATATTTGCTACAAAAAATTTTGTGTGCCAAGCATTTGGTAATTTTCTATCATTTTTAAGACTCCGACTGTATGGTTAAGACGCCATTTAGATCTTATATGAATATCATTTTGTTTTGAGCCCCAGAATTAACAAGGGCATTCGCCAAATATAGATTTTAGTAGTTCTTAGAAAAAGATATTTGTTCGAGAGTTGTCAACTTCTCTTTTGGTTCTCCATTCGGAGATGTTGACCAGCAGTGCTTAAGACTGAACGAACTGTATGCATTTTTATAAAATATCGGAAAATGTTGTTCCCGTAAATGAATATTGTAAAATATGCACATATGGCACTTTAGAAACAGGTTTTTTGGTGTAAAATAAAAATCTACTCGTAATAATATACCAACACCACAGAAACAATTACAGTTCTGAACCACACTTTAGAAATCTATCTCTGGATTATTTTGGAAAACAAAATACCATACGCTGTATGCGAAAAGCGTTTAGAAAGAGTTACCGATTTTTGTAAACCGAACCTTCATAATAGCATCCGCCAGGAAACCAAATCTTGCATTCACCAGTCATCTGGTCGTCTATCCAATCACCCTCGTATATAAGTTTAGAGATTGGTTTTCTGGCATCAGCGTTCTTCTCTTCATCGCTATCCTCTTCGGCTGTCTCAGTGCTTTCCTCTCGTTTAAGCAATTTTTCCTGTTCCATATCATGTACATGAATAGTCGGCCTAATATACTTCCCGAATCCATGTCTGCGTATGCCAGAATTGGTCACTGCGTATTCGCCCTCGTAGATATCTCCATTAGCAAAAACGAAACAGCCTTTCAGAAGTTCCGGTTTCTGTGACATCATCTTGAAATGAGATATAGACTTCAAAAATCAACAAAGTGGTTGTTATGTTAAACAAAGGCGAAAGATCCACGGTAAAAGCCCTTATTAGTGGACTGGTCCGAGATTAAAGTTAATGCGACCAGTTTGTTTTTGATCACAAAAAGTTTACCGTGATATCCTTGCGCAATAAAACATATCTTTATTACGCAATTTTAATTAATTATTACAGAATGACGCCAGATGAATTCTACCGATTCCTGCAGCACTGCCAATATGTGCTGCAACGCATGTGCGCTCGCCTAACGTTTGAACGCACATGATAATTACCGTATTGACATATGCCAATGCGCGATTTCATGATCGTAAGTTCGTACTCTAAAAATATCGGGACACCACGGAAAAGAACTGCTGATGAGAGCAAAAGTTACATTGATGTGTGAAATCGATGGCAGCTGGAATTCATGATTCTGATTTCGTACAATTAAGCTATAAGTAACTGAATTTACTTATTATTACAAGTTAATTGTACAGTTAGATATCTAACATAGGTGGAATCATGAATTTCAATATTGCACGACTCAAACCGTTATCACAGCGATCATTCACTGCGCCAAACACATGGTTCATATGTGTTGCGGATGACATCCCTGCCAACACATGGCCCCGGGGGCCAGATGGGGCTAGATGGGGCCAGGCCCCGTTCAAAATTCCATCCTTTCTACTCACGTCAGTCTGCATTATATTAGGCAGATTTTGCTCTATTATCGTGAAATATAAGTTTTTTAGCTTGTATAATGCGTTTTCAGTCGAATAAAATTGAGAAAAAGTAATTTTTCCCAAGGGCACATATTGACCTTGTTTAAGTCGGTCATGTACCTACCCACGTGGACGGCACTTTTACGCTGACTGTGTGCACGCGTGATCCATACAGCTGACCGACTCCTGCTTCTTACTTGGCTCGTTTTGACTGCAGTACGTTATCCATTTACTTATTTATATCTTCTATGCGATGCAATATGTCATTATAATAATTGAATGCTTAGTTTAGTCTCTAGAATCGTAATTTAAGTTATTTATAAGAATGGCACGTAATCTGACTGCTTGAGTATACTATATAGCGGTCTAATAGATGTTAATGGTATTTATATGTTAATTCTAAGCAAATATGGAAAGGAAATACTGGGCTCTTCATCGCAGTACAATGCACAACATGACTAAGCGGGCGAAGATGACGTACTATGCCGCCACCGATGACCCCTCGCTCCTGTCACCCGAACCCTCGATGCCGCACCTTAGCCCTGAAGTTAACATTGGTAGGTGTTATATGGTATGTTATAAAGCGATGTAGACGACGACGACCAGATTGCAGATGAAAGCTCGAACCCGTTCAGTGGCAATTGTTTCCTGACGGATTTGAGGGAATTCTGCTTAAGTGTCCAACTGCCGCAGGCAACATTCAAGTTGTTGTTCCAAATGTTGCGGAAATACCACCCAGAGGTGCCCAAGGACCCGCGAACTCTCATGCAGACACCGCGAGCATGCGTTACTGAGTCCCTCTCTAACGGCAGCTACGTCCACCTGGGCCTTAAATGCGGTCTGTTAGGTGAGCTGCAACTTTGACCGTCGGCTTTGTTACCGAAAATACGGGTTCAACTCCATATTGACGGAATGAAGCTGTTTAAAGGGTCTGGTCAGTGTCTATGGCCAATCCTCGGTCGAGTCAGCTATCCTGTCCGTGGACTGCAGTTTGTTGTTGGAGTGTTCTCTGGTTCCGGCAAGCCTGGTCCTTTGGATGTATTTCTTGGTCAGTGCATCTCAGAACCGAAGAATATTCTGACCAGCGGACTTCAGGTCCTGGAAACGGATGCCGTAGTTAGAGTTGAGCTTGCCAACGTCATCTGCGACACGCCTGCTCGGTCGTACGTCCGGCAAGTAAAAGCGCATAATGGCTATTACGGCTGCGACAGGTAATTGACATAATGGACGAAAATGTAATCCTCCTAGGTGTTGTCATGTGGGACGGCAAATGGCAAACCGCATGGCGTTCCCCGTACACAGCGGGCGTCTGCGGGATGACAGGCCATTCCGCTCGAGAAGTCAGGAGCAGCATCACAAAGGCACCTCACCTTTCGAGGACTTGCCTATTGATATGGTTGCTACGTTTCCAATTGACTACCTGCACCTTGTTTGTCTTGGTGTCATGTGGAAGCTCCTACATATGTGGCGGCTGGCAACGGGGAAACAGTCCGTCACAATTAATGCCTCCAGTAAACAGTGCAGTCAATGTTTGCCTACTGAATTTTCACGCAAGTGCAGACCTCTTGACTGTCTGGAATACTAGAAGGCTGCGGAAGACCGACAGTTCCTATTGTACATAGGTCCTGTAGTCCTAGCTACCCATCTGGATTCCTCCCGCTATGAACATTAGCTTCTTTTGTTTGTTGCCGTTTTTGTATTTTCCCATCAAAAATAATATTATTTGTGATTTAAGTCAGAAATCGTTTTTCATATAAGTCCTATTCGTTAGCATACCAACGTTAAGAAAGGCCATGAGGTTCGGTCAAGGTAAATTGGAATATTGCTCTGCTATTGCTCTTAATAGTAGCATTACCAGTATATGCTTCCTGTCTAGGTTTCATAGCTATGAAACCTAGGTGCACCTAAGTTATCGTTCCTGAGATTTATAAGGTTCTAAGAAATACTGTCTTGTTATAAGCAAAACTAATTCCGTAATATAGTGCCGGGCAGGTTACTTTCAGGATTATATTACATCAATAGCACAGTGGTCAAAATTTGGAAAAGGCATTGCATATCGAAGAAAATGTCCAAAATAAAATGACCTTGAAATCGGATTTCCGGTCATCGAGTAACAGTTACCAAATATTTGTTTTGCGCAAATAAACAAATGCACGTTAAGGTACCTGATATTGAATCTTGTCGTGAAGCTAACAAAATCTGTCTCAGCGCGTCCGATTATTTCAAAAAACTCAAGAAAGAACTAAAAATTGGTTTGGTATCGCTTGCGGCAGTCCACTCTTGCGGTCATCAGCGAAGCCGCTTACCATGCGGCCTTCCGTCCACCTAACAGGCCTGTCAACCATTACTTGCCCGCTTGTGCCTCTGCAATGCCACGGTGCCGATCGTTATTTTCGTGTTCATTGATTGGTCGCAGCTCTACGGGGCTCAGACTCAGTCACAAACCTTACGCTCAGGCGGACCACTAAAACATCGGACAGGGCTGATGAGGACAGTTGCTTCTCTGCCTGCTGAGCCGCCTTCACGCTCTCTTGCCTAGTATACTTTGTTTAGACAACTCCGTCTTGCTGTCTTTTGACTGGATGAGCATTGAGTTGTCGACTATCACACCTCGACATCCTAACTGATGACAATAATTAACAAACCTGCTCACATGGTAAATCCGAAACAAAACGCTTAAATTTTGTGACAAAATTAACTTAATCTTCCAAGCGGCAAGCGACAGAAGTAACTACCGCCGGTAACTTCATGGCTACTTACAACAACTTCATTGCTGCACAAGACCGTTAATATTCGCGTCCCTCTTAACTGGGTTAACTCTGGTTCAAATTTACCTGTCCCGGAAGACGTGTCACGTACGTTTTCATACCTTGTTATTACTTTATTTGCGCTCTTACTTAAGTGATTTTCTGGTTTTGAACAATGACCGTTACCATACGTCGCCCGCGTGAAGTGTTCCTTAAGGTCGCCGCCCTACGACTCGTCAACATCCAAAAGCACCGCATGCTCACTTGGTGCCTAAGTAGTAAATTGACAGCCAAACGGCTTTTTATTTTGTCTGGAATTCCGAAGGCAAAACTTGAAGTGTCGTACACCTGAACATTCTCCATAAAACTTCCGCGTTCACTGACGTGGTGAAGACGGATGTCGTGGTTTTGGGGATTTATTTTGCTACTTGACTTATAAACACAAATGAATAGTAAGTCCCAAGTCAATATGAAGCCGTAAATGGTTTTGTGAGGCCGGGTGAATGGCAGTGGGAGAAGTTTAAAGCCTTCAAGATATAAGTGATGGTTGTGCACTCCCCGTAACGAAGACAAAATGCAAATACCTGTCTCTCTTCGGCGGAACGGTTTAGATAAAACCCGGAATCCAAGGAAGTTTTAAGAAATTTCAAGTGTACATTTCAAGTGCATTATTATGCTCTACGTTAACAGTGCTCATGGTGCAGTCGGTGAATCAACTGCGTTATGCGTTCGTCAGTCTATACGTCTAAGTCTTGGATGAACTTTGTGAACTTTCATTTGGTCTTGTCAGGAATATGCCATGGAATCTCATGACAAATTGTTTTCGATGAACTTATTATAATAATTTCACTTAAGTTATGACCTCTTGTCAATTTCCACCAACCACGGACATAAATCAGTGAAATTTTATGATAGGACAGGGGTGAGACACTTACAGTACGCACACAGAGGCCCCATAAAACAATTATTTTTATTGTATGTGCCCTAATTTTAACCAAACGAAGGATAAATTATTCATATTGGGATACGGACTACGAAGAATTACACCAGCTGTGATAGAATCCTCTGAATATTTCGCTATCAAAGTTTCCAGTTATTGACTTGGGTTTCACATCCGTGGGGATCCTCTTCTGTATAAATCACTATGATGTTAAGAAAGTTGCTTCAGAAAACTGTTAACACAGGCAACAGCTGAAAGTGCAAACATTTGTTTCGTCCGTCAGCCTTCAGTTCGTTGTTCTCATAAATATTTAAACCAGTCCCTATACTCCCTGCCTAGAAAAAAATGGGCTTCATTTTGATCTAATTGGACTGAACTAAATCATAAATCACTACCAACCAACCATAGTGCTAATGCAAAATGCAAGGGGATGAGGACTGATTGGGCTACCGAAATAAGATGTGCACAAAGAATATACATATTTGAGCTCTTTTACTAGAAGCTGCCCACAAGCTCAGCAGTGTGAAGCTGTCTGAGCATCCATATGTATAAGGAGTGGTTATTTTGACCGGGAGGAAGTGGATTCCGTCCTCAAAAACCCCAAGTGAAGTCCTTCCGCTCTCATTTCTAAGACCCAGTAGAGAGCAAACGCCGATTGGATAACAACCCCCGTTTCGCGGGATCATGCATGTTCATAATGTTTGGGCCCTGTGTGAATCAGAGAAGAACTTAGATAATCCCAAACCAGTTTCTTGTTAGCAATAAAGTCCCTCCGTAATTATGGCTTTGCAATGACACTTTTACACCTCAGCTTATTCTACACCAAACACGTTACAAGAATTCTTTATTTGGTCTTTATATCGTAGCTTATCATTCTAATTTAAACTGATGGGTGACGACTCTAGAGGGGCACTTCCCAATTACTCATGTTGGGAATCCGAAGAGATCCGGATTTTACGCACGTTCCACTTCTAATACGTAAAAAACTGAGAGAGCGAAATTTTCAGTGAAAACCACAACAAATGCTACATATAAACTCTCAACCAAGAGAAACTTTGATTAGCATATGCATGGGAGATCGATAAAGCTAGGGCATATTAGTCAAGTATATATTCGATCACGGGTGTGATTTATAAATTTTCGGACAAGAGGTTCAACCAAAGTCAGCATGTTGCCACGCAAAAAAACACATACAATCATAATTAGTCCTCATGAGTATCGCGAGCAAGCTTCAGTTACGGCTATTTGCGAGCAATTCAGAATTTTGCCTAAGTATCATGAGAGAGAGAGAGAGAGTAACGCTTTATTTTGAAAATAACTTTCAAAACTTTCAGCAAAAACGGTTCTCCAGTACACAGTGATTACCATACAGATTAACAGGTATTGGACAGGTGGACATAATTATGAATGAAGAAAAAAGGACTTTAAGGTGCAAGATCGAGTTTTAGTTTTTGTTTTTCAACATCTTTGCAGGTGAGATATCGGGCTAGAAATGGCAGTATGGAATTCTGATAAGCCGAAGTGCGACAAGGGATGTGGCGGAAGCATCGACGCATGGGGCGTAAGGATTTCGCAGTCATTAACTCATTATGAAGGGGATGGACGGTGTCATTCAGAATTCGGTCAGCAAATTGCTCCACCGTATTGATGTGTCGCTGCATGATGATATCAACTAAAATATGATAGGAAACACCAGCAGCAGAGGCGAGCATTCGAATGACACGTTTAAAAATAATTAGATCTTTTTTAAGTAAAGCTCGAAAAATAACTGGAGAACAATAAAGAATGAGTGGAAGAATACAGCCATCTAGGAATCGCCAGATTAAGGACTGGGGTGTGTGATATGAACGTAGACGACGAATGTAATAAACAAGTTTTTGAATTTTTGTTAAAAGGGTTTCCGTATGAAGAGAAAAAGAGAGATTTGAGGATAAAGTAACACCTAGGTACCGGAACGAAGATACCTCATTGGGAAGAATATCCAAAGGTTCAGGAATGGGAGAGGGTCGCAATCGAAACACACACTGTACTGATTTCTGATTGTTGAGTAGGAGTTCATTATTCGAAGACCATGCGGAGACGTGATCTAAGCCATTCTTTAAAGACTGCAAATGAGTCAGGTTTTGAGTGGGTGGCCTACGACCATGTCATCAGCATACTTAGCATACAGGCAATCGTTTGGCGATCTCAAATCATCAGTATGTAGGGAGAAAAGATGAGGGGATAAGATGGAACCTTGTAGAACTCCACAATTATTTGGAAGAATAGAAGATTTTCTCTTTCCCGACTGGACAAACTGAGTGCGGGAGGAAAAATAATCTCTAAGCCAAGAGACAACCCAGCTCGAGTGTCGCACGCAGCTGCTTTGGTCAGGAGGAGTTGACGCGGAATAGTGTTGAAGGCGGATGAGTAGTCGAGAAAAGCACATGCATATGCACGGCATCCCTTGTCTAAGTCTCTCAAAGCTGAATGAACAACTAAAGCAACAGCATCCAAGGTGCTACGCTTTGCCTTGTATGCAAATTGTAGAGGATCAGAAAATTTGACGGAGGAGTACTTAAGGGAATCTAATGCAACTCGTTCAGTAAGTTTCAGGAGTACAGAAGAGCAGGCAATAGGACGGAAAGATTCAGGAGCAAAAGTTAAAGATTTTTTAGGGATTGGAGTAATTCTTACTGTACGCCAGGCGTCAGGAATCTTGGACTCTATGAAGGATAGATTAATAAGGTGGGTCAAGACGGGAGCTATCTGCGAACAGCAAGACTTAAGGAGAAAAGGAGAGACACCGTCCGGCCCAGCCGCCGTTGACCCACGAATCTTTTTGAGATGTTGTTCCACTGTTGTCACAGTCAGAGGAATAAAGTCACATGGTGGTAGGTAAATTTCGTTTGGGCGAGAATGGGAGTCGTTAGAAGTACAGATGAAATTCCGATTTAAAGAGTTTAAATCTACGTCAATGGGTTTAAGTATGTTACGGTGTCCAGTGAGATGCTTGAGATTCCTCCACAGTTCAGCAGAAGGAAAAGGAGAGGAGGGCGTGGATGAAGTAGAAAAAAGTTGACTAACGAAAAAACCGTTAAGTCTGGCAATTTCGTTCTTTATTAAAACATTGATATCCTTCACCTTGTCACGCTGACCTAGTTTGTAGAAGGCTTCTTTGCAACGTCTCAAGTGTCTGAGGTATGGTGAGGAGATTCTGTCAGGCCTGACCATAACAGTTTCACGGGGACAACAAATATCAAAAATGTGATTCAAAAATAGCGTAAGATAATTAGAGCATAATTCAGAATTTTGTAGTGCTAGAAAAGTCGGGATGGTACTAGTAATTGAACTCTGCAGTAAGTGGATCTTATCTACGGATGTGTCTTGAACAGTAATTTTCCTCTCGGGTTTTATAAGCAGTTGACGCTTAGAGGTGGAATAGACTTTTGGAAGTCCTAGTAGCACTGAGTGATCAGACCCGGAGAGTGGAGCTCTATTTCTAATACAAAAAAGCTTTGGGTAATTGGTCAAGATGTGATCAAGAGGGGCATCAGCCCGTGTATTGAATGAAACAAGGTCATCAAAACCCAGAAGAGTAATGAGCCGAAAACTCACACGGTTAAAATCACCGCACAAAAGAATAAGATGGTCTGAGGATAATGAAGCAAGTTTTTGTGTGAGAAAATCAAAAAAACGGCCCAGAGAGCCTTCGTTTGTGGAAGGGGGTATGTAAATACTGACAAATATAATACCCTTAAAGCTATTTAACAAATGGGGCTTACAGATAACAGCAATTACATCAATTAAATCACCAGAATATGAAAACAGGGGCTTACAATTTATACACCAGTCTTGATTGACAAAAATGGCCACTCCTCCACCTCTACTGCCTGTTGGAGATGTTCTATCATTTCGATAACTACAAAATGTCGAAGGAGTGATAAGTTCCGAGTCAATATGGCTGTTAAACCACGTCTCCTGAAGGCAAATTACTCCTGTTTTGCCATGTTCTTTGGTTGACAGAAGTAATTCCAAATCATGGGCTTTGTTAAATATTGATCGACAGTTATTCGAAAGAAAACCCGGCATTGACAACTTGTTTTTTGGCTGGCGTTTAAGCGCAACTTGCCATCCACAGCGATGTTGCTTTCGAAAATTGGCCTTTGCTGATACGAGCGTGGGAAGGCCAGCGAGGAAGGACGAGAAACAGGACAAGTTGTCAGAGTGTGACTGCTGCTGGCACGGTGAGTTCGTTGCGTTTGGGAGCGTGAGAACGCCAACGCAGGACAATCGCAGAAACGACAAATAGGCTGCAAAGTGCAACCACTAGAGTCATGATCGGGAGGCGGAAAAATCGATGCAGAAATTTCGCAGGGTTTAAGCTCCTTTAAAAAGGTGTTAGCGTACTGTAAAGACAACCTCATAGGAATAGATCAATTAAACAAAGGAATAAGACTGGGGTATGCAATTAATAAGTATTCATGTGACTGGGGGGAAAAAACAAAAAATGGCGGCTCAATTTCAAAAGCCCGCCTGTGTAACGGGCAATTCGAACAGCGTGCTTCCGGAAAAGCACAGAAATTAGGGCACTATTACGCGGATATGGACGTTAACATTTCCGAAATGGTAGAGCAGAAGCCAGTGGATAAGTGCGTAAGCTTCACTGACATCTTCCCTCCATTCCTCTGCGACCACATACCTTCAACCACTGATATTATTTTTTTACCCGAACGTTGTGTTCTTGCAAAGCAATACAGGATTCAAGGGAACTGATTTCGTCTAATCTGGAGGAGAACCCAAACAAACTTTCGAAGGGTGTATACCATGAACGGCCTGCTGACCTGCCGATTGTATTTCGAAAACTTCTTCATATCGACGCTCATAAATCTGATCGATGGATGCTATTTACTACAGCCCTTTTTGTCTATGGCGGTCGAGACTTGAGTCAAGCGACTGAACTTAGTTGAACGGCTGCCAGAAAGGCAAGTGGTAAGGACGCTGCCCCCCTCTGTGACTTCCAGTTTTGTGCTTACGGAATGCCTGTTTACGGTTTTGGACTGCCGTCTGCACGAGTTTTCGCCAGGTCAGTAACGTGCCCCTTTCTGGTTTACGACGACGTTCGGTGGACGTTTAGGTCTGGTCAACATTACTATAGTCTATCCTGATATCGTCCCAGACAGAAATCAGTTTAATAAACGCGCGGTCCGATGCACCACTTGGTAGATGTTAGTAGCATTCATTGACTGACTGCACAATATAGGCTTATCGAACAGGCATTTTCACCCTTCGTTGGACCGAAGACATTGTATGAAACTTTCGGTATCGCATACTACTCGACAAGCGCCAGTAACATTTATTTATTGCATGTGAAATGCAGATGTGCAGACCTTCCCCCATGGATGAAGTTAAGGCCATATGAAGCGAACCGTTCCATAAAAGCAATCAGCGCATCAGCGTTCTGCAGTATCTCACTTTTCGGGTCTGGAGTACCCTAGTGCATAGGTTGTGGAAAAGCCCTGATTTTGACAAATTCGGTCTTTTGATTGACCACCATCAGGACTTTTCATTAATCAATGAAGCCGTAGAGTTGTTGGTCACTCCGTAATCAGGCTGGATTAGGTGGTGAAAGAAGCGTAGGAAAGATCTCGGGGCGATTTACAGGGGAGGATAATTGGATGTGGGGGAATGCTGTGGGCTGCAAAGCTGAATATTGACGCCCATGTCCACAGCCACACTGGAAAAAGCGCGGGGGAGTGGACATGGCATGTCGGCTGCCGTGGAATAATATTCGGTATGTCCACCTTTTTCAGGCGGCGGAATGGTCAGTACTTATTTGAGTTACGGTAGTGGTAAGTCTTATATAGGTGTCTTTCACCATGGTATAGAATGTCTACTTCGGTCTTAAGAACCCGCGTTACCGTAGTAGCTTTGGTCAGTTTGCGGACACTCTTTAGGCCACTGCGAAAGTCTTCCTAACATCCGCTTGTTCTCGAAAGTGTGCCAGGCTAAGTTAGTTTATCACGTGAACCTGTTCCTGACCTAACTACAGCATGTGACTTACCCTCTGAAGGCTGTCGGCATTTGCGAAGGATTGCTAATCACTCGCAAACCGACACAAAAGAATGGATCAAAGCTTTAAAATAACTACTAGCGACATCAAGCAAATTGAAAACTAAAAACACTGTATAGAAATAATAACCTTGTACAAAGGCGGAAAATTTCGAATACGTCAAAAAGCGCTGTCACTGAGTAAACCTAAGTTTTTGATTTGCATAGAGCTTGTCCAGGCAAAAAACGAGTAAGTAAAACAGCACAAGGAGAATAGTGTCTGCACTTAAATATTCTTCATGAGTAAGTGGAATGTCAAGTATGGTATTTACCCAAGAGCTGTCGCTGTGAGTCTGGATTCCAAAATGGTTTCATGAGAAGTTGCTGCACTTTTTCCGTTGTTTATTCTGATTGAAATGCGTTGGCTAAGACAAACAGGTTTCCGCCCGATTTCGAAGATAGGGGCGTCACAGAAATAAAAATTTTCATAAGATTACATGTTGATAGGCCAGTCAATAATGATAAATTTAGACAGAATTATCAGATACAACCGTCAGCTTACAATTTCAAGCATATTAGGAGAACACTCTTCTCGTAAAAAAAACCGTGGGCGCACAAATATGGTCTAAGACAGGTATTAGCCTAAAAAACCTACAGAATACAAAACAACGGAGATTTCCGCTCAAATTGGCAAACATATTGACCGATAAGATTATTTACGAGCATAGTGCATGCAGAAATGGCATTTCCCTAAAGCGGCTTGGCAAACGTGAAAAATGTGCGGAATTTAATTTGCCCAAAAGTGATTGTTTCCATTTCTGTCATGAGATTTCATGAGTTTGGTCACACGTTGTACGTCAAGTGCTATGAGTTCACGCATGCATCTGTGAAAACGTTATGTCGTTTGAATTATCTAACCTGCTGCACAGGAACCAATCAGAAAATATGCGCGTGCTGCTGAAGTCTGAATTGGCAGACCGTCCTTGCCTATCAGATGAAGTAGTGAATGAGCGGATCATCTCATCTGAGTCAGGAAAACAAAAGACTGTCTTATGCTCTGCCATAGTAGAATGTCCAATCACCGGCAACGATATTTTATTCCGAGGAGTGTTTGAACCGGTGTCCTCGTTTATTTTGGGAGATATGAGAACGTAAAATGACCAAGCAGTCGAAGTCTTTCAACAGCCAAACAGCTCGCTTGCAGGATTTCTCGATGTTTGCAGCAATAGTCACATCTGTGACTGTTTTACAACCTTCGGCTTGATCTCCTAACGCCTAATATGTGGACACGAGTTCGATGCGCCTGTTCATCGATGCATGATTTGATTGGCACGCCTCAATCACCATCATTGCGTTGTTCCGCTGATCGCCTGTTAAATTATAAGCATGGCAACAAAAATGAAGGTGTAATTTCGTTCCGGGTAGCCAATAGCTACGAGAAGTAATGGGTTTTTTGCCCTGTTCGAGTTGGCGTGGGGTTATACTCCAATGCAATTTTTTGTAATCTCAGCTGTGCAGTCTTTACCATTTGCTACTATATTGAAATAATTATTCAAACATTCGTATATTTTGACACATATTCTCTCCTCCCTTGTGCTGGGGTCGAGTTCTGAATCCCTGCTTAGTTAACGGTGCTCAGCGGCAAATAAAAGCGTCAGACATGCGTCCGTGTACCAGAGAAGAAGTTGGTCAACCTGAGGACCGCAGACCAACCGCAGTTTTGACGACCCAGTTAGCGATAATGACACGAGACCGATCTAACCGGCCAATTCACATTTTAAAGCCTTTTGATTTATTAATAATTTAATATATCTGAAGATGCACCATTGGGTCAGGCGGGGGAGCATGGTTGAATAAGGTACTATGTTCTGAGACGGTTTTATTAAATCTTAACTGGCGAAATCCTTGGAATGCGTATTTGTTCAGTCCAATTAATCTCTCAATTCGGGTAAAAAATTTGGAGAAGGGATCTCATATAAAAAATAATTGGAAGACTTGCAGTGTCCTGCACCCTTTCTATGGAATTTAATTGCATCCGCGTAAGATTCAGTGCTTAAGTCATAATCTTGTTTTCTGTGTGACTGTCACACGTAGGGTTGGAAGATAACTCGAATCTTGATAACTCGAAGAATATAGAATTCACTTGGAATCATCACATCGCCATCTCCTTTCTCAACTTCATTTTCCTAGTATTTTCTACTAGTATGCTCGCTCAAAGACCCGTTCGTTTCAAGACAAACTGCAGCTCGTGGAAGTGAAGTGGGCAGCCATCGTGGCTGGTCTGGCGTCATTGTTCGGGACCTCGTTGCCTCAAGGTCATTCACCCCTTGCAGCGAGCCGTCCTAGACGCGCTGAACTGAAGCCACTTGACCGACTTCAGCGCGAACACACTTGCATCCGCACAACCGCAGCGGTCACTTGAACGCACCCCACCCCTTGCAACCACAAACTAAGCCACTGGGACTCCACCCCTCGGCAAATTCAACACACACCGATTGGAGACCACTTCAGTTTGGCCCACGAGCCTACAAAAGCGGCTGCCACCACTGTCTCAGGGAATCTCAGGCCTGACTGGACGCAGTCAACACCAGCCCTGGCTTCGCCAGTGGCCACTGTCGCCTGAGAGGACAACTCCAGGTTCTGTGCGCAATAAACTCCTCATTCTGGTGCCTTCTGTCTTCTCCTTCCAATCTGGGATTTGACTTGATAATTGTTACGCTCAGAGCACTTATTCTCTCTGCTGTTTCGCTACAGAAGTCTCAGTATCGTCCCTTCGGTAAAGGTACGTCGCCTTTCGGCTTTTCGCTCAACAAGTTGGCCGGAAGATTCCTGCAACTTTCTTGGCAAAGACAGTGGAGAATGTCTGCCCTGCAGTGCTTATCACTGACACCGTCGGCAATAAAATCATAAAAAAATTGACTAAATGACTTAGAGTTGTGATTCATTTTTATAGGCAGGTTCAACATATGCGCAGGGCGTAGGTTTTTTAGGAACAAAGTACCCGAGCCTGAATCACAGTCCGCGTTCACCTTAAAACCTTCTTACACAGCCCCGTCTTGGACTTCGGCCAGCTAGGTTCAACTATTCGATAAAGCAATTTACGAGACGCTGTGTCTGCAGTATTTAATCGTTCCGTTACCGTCACCGTCACCTTTCCAACCAACTAGAAATCCTTACATTCGAGAAAAGAATTAACAGCAATGCGTTAAAACATATTATCTTTTCGGCAAAAGTGAATAAGCTCATTTTGACGGCCACTTCGGAAACAAGTAAAAGTGCATCCCAGGTTCTTATTCAAAAGAAGACAAAGCCACGGTCGCTGGGACGGTAGCTTTGCCGACTTTCTCTTTCAAACACAAACAAGATTACATCATCAAATACTCTTTGAGTGCTACAACGTATAAGCATTTATGCACTCCAAAGGTGATCGCGCACTCGTTTTCCTTTTAATAAGTAAGGATTTTGTTCCAAGTAATGTGCATGCAGTCCCGATGCAGGTCCCTCAAGGATCTTGAATAAAAGGATCAACCAGTTCTTATCCATAATTCAGGTGGATGTCAGCCAGGAGTGTGCTAGAAACTTGAACATCGCACGCCACATCTAATTCGATGTCAGAGTCATGTCGTTTAGTTTAAACGGTCGTTAGCCTTCTTAAAATGAGAAAGTCTGTCATGCTACTAGCAAATACATAGTAATATTTATTTCAACAATGTGGACATGATAGGCCTTAGCCACTGTTACTGCTCAGGGGAATGCTCTTGCCGATAGAGTTGGCCCCCGACAAAGTAAGTCGCGTTACACAGGCAAAGCCTCCCAGCCGGCCAGAAGACCACTTACACTACCGTGTACGAAAAGTATCTTACCGGAGGATGTTTCCTGTTAGTCTTGAATTTGTCAGGCGTGCGTTCCATTCACACTTCTCGTACACCACTTTAAGATCTCAGGATCGTGCAGATGAAGGGTGACACTGTGCTGACTGAGAGCAACATTCGTGATGCCACAGTAACGTCCAGAGTGATGGCCCCTTACAAGTTGAGAATCTGCCAGATCGGCTGCCTATCGCGTGCAATGGAATTTTTCTGCATGGTCGCAACTGCTGCTTCAAAATATTTGAGGGTGGCCGCGAGAAAGGCGTTCCGTTGTCCGCCAAATGAGGTTGTATTAGGTAGACCAAATGCGGGACCAACGCCATCCACTGTATTATTCGAGATCAGCCGCGAATTAACCGGTTCACAGTTCGCCAAATCAGGTCGTGCGTGAGAGACAAGATCTTGATCAACTGCAAGATCCACGTCGTCCGTCGTTCTCGACAGGAAACTCTTGCCAAGCTGGCCTTCGTGGGATCGAGTTTTACACGAACACCGATTGATAAATCAAACGCCCGCAAATGCCGGCTGGTTTCCTTTCAGCATTCCAACTGCTAACGCCAGTTTTAGGACACTTTCCTAGATCAGTTTACTTCGAAATAGTTTTTTGGGAAAAGACATACAAATAAATTTACCCCATGTTTGTGGGGGACAGTCCAACGACTGCATCTAGTGGTCGTTATGTCGAAGCGGATTGTGGATAATGTGATAGTCCCATATGGTGCGATAGGATGCTTCTTCTTTTCACTTCGTACGTAGCAATCAACATGCGACAGTTGTAATTATCGCCTGGATAAGTGGTTTATGGAGTATGAAAGTTACTTATGCTACTATGTAAAATTTAGCAATAATTGTTGGTGTAGTACAGACGCTGCATCAAACGCTAGGTCTCCCCACATAGGGCGGTCAGTAACGCAACTAGATGGAAGTGTGCAATCCCTACTTGTTAGTTTAACCATGTGCGCAGGGAACTTCAGAACGTGGTGACTTCAACGCGCATAATCCCATGCAAATACTGTGTCGCGCTGTCTTCCAATGAATGCCTCACAAAGTATCCTCAGGTTTTATTCTGCCATATGAGGTAGAGCGACCATTACCTGCCAACCATGTCCTGAAGTGAAAGTTGTGGAATACCACATGTTCACTACATAGTGTTCTGCGAGCATTAATCCTCGCGATTTGTTCATTTCAAGAGAGTTCTCACATCCGAGTTACAGGCGTCTCCCGTCCGTGCTAACAGTAGCTTTCAATTGGATAATTTGATCAAGCCAATTCTTGGGTACCTGTGACTTGTCGCCTATGTTATCTTGTATCAAAATGTCATGGTTATAGTACGTTCTTGTTCCTACATCCGAGGAGGGACGGCAGTTGGTTACATTCCTCTTTCCTCTCCTGTGCTGAATACAATCTGTTTGGTGAAGCTGCTACGTATAACACATTTGCCCAGTTTTTGCACGCATTCGATGTTCCTGATCGCTATAACTTCAGATACCTCATTGTCTATCAGCCCTGATAACATGCGACGATTAGGACCAATAAGCACATTTGATTACACTTTCTTCGCGTTCCTGTGCCAGGCCCGTTCATAGCCGTCCGTTACGCCAGACCCTATCACCCGTATAGTTGGGGTGGAAATCGTGCAGGTTGTGTCGCGCATAACACTCTTGTGCGCCTATCAATAGTGGTAAAACGGGCAGATAATTTGAGTGACTCTAAGACGGCCAAAGTGCTGACGCAGGAGTTGGAAGTCATTCTAACGTTCCTAGTATTTCGTCTCACGTACGAATTTGGAGACTGCCATTCTCTGTCTCAGAAAAAAATGTCAGTTCTCCGATTGCCCAAACTAAATTTTTGATTGATGACGACGTGCTTGTGACCTTCTGTCATGTAATTTCCCAATTTAGTTTTCCTGTGTTGAGTATTTTATTTGACTGCAATGAACGACTCTAGGTAAGGCAAATAATAAGGAAGCTGTTAACCTCTGTGACTTCCAGTTTTATCCTCAAGAAATGTCTGTTTGGAGTTTTGGACTGTCATCTGCACGCGTTGACGCCTGGTCAATAGCATGCCCCCTGTTGGTTTGTGAAAGCGTTCAATGAACGAGTAACTCTGGTCAAAATTTTCATTATCCATCTTGACTCAACCATCGACTGAACTTCGGTTAATTAATATACATCGTATTATACTACTTTGTACGTGTAAGTAACATTTATTAATTATATTCAAATTGAGGGCCTTCGGAACGCGTCATTATCGAGACGCTGGTCATGTAAGGCAATTGGTTTTACGATAAACAAGATGCAGACGCAGGACTTTGGCTAGGGAAGTTCTGTCTCCTCCCTCCCTCGAAACTGTCGATCGGCATCATCGGTGGCAATCGTTACAGGAGAAGACAAAATGTAGTGTATGGAGAGCAAGTAAAGGACATGGGTATACAGAAAAAGTAGGACGAGGATGATGATGATGATGATGATGCTGATGATGATGATGATGATGATGATGATGATGATGATGGTGGTGGTGGTGGTGGTGGTGGTGGTGGTGGTGGTGGTGATGATGATGATGATGATGATGATGATGATGATGATGATGATGATGATGATGATGATGATGATGATGATGATGATGATGATGATGATGATGATGATGATGATGATGGGGAGCGGAGTGAAAGACGATGAGCAGAGGGATGAGGATGTGGAGGAGAGTGGATGGGGTAAGCTCTAACAGAATTACGACAAGAGAATCCATGTGAATGATCAGTCACGCCTCGCAAACACGCGACTGCATAAGCAGGCATACGCAAACGACCCTTTGACATTTCATGCCAATAGGCTATTATGGACGAAAATGAGACCGCAGAAAATACAAACAGAAATGAAAATAATTTTAAGCGACAACAGAACATCTGGCTGACGTAAGAACAACACCAGAAATCAGGGACATGAATTCCTTGAAATCGGCGATAACGGTTTCATGACAGAACACACATCTAAGAAATTTGGGCGCCCTTACACAGGAGAGAGCGAAACTTCTTCATTCTTACGAACCCCTGTCTGAGGCGTTAAATCACTGCATCATGTAAAATACACAATTGAATTCGCACAGGCGTGGAACATCAATGAAACCGTCGCAAACTGCATAAGTATTTATCCTGTCCCAATTGTGACAGGCGGGACGCTCTGTAAAAGTCGTCCTGCTTTCATGCACACATTCGACTGCGCTCTGTGCTTATGGCTACGACAACCATAATTCAGTGACCCTGTCTACTCGAGTGTCATTGAAATACTTTTGGTCAAGTCTCTTGAGTGCAATGCTTCCAGAAGTGCACAGACACCAGGTCGGCATGGACAGGTGTGAAAGCAAATATATTTGAAATCACAATGAATATGACAATGAAGGAGGCAGAAAGCTTCCCCATCTATTTCTCCTAACATAAGCACTTAGGACACTTTTATTTGCAAAATGCGGATGGTCACAGGCTCCCAGGAGACTGAAGTGGCTTTGTCGGGATGAAACTGCATGCAAACATCTCAAGGCCTCGTACTAGTAACGGTCTGTTCAGCTGCAGATCGTATTATGAAGCGGTTTTAATGTCAGAGTTTATCAATCTACCCAATGGATATCATTGTTTACAACCAGTCTTTAACTGTGTCTGCTTAGTCCCTTCGTAAAATGGTTTAACAAAGTAAAATGAAGGTCTACAAGGAAGACAATGCTAAGCTACGTAGTCTCCGACCTTTTCCACTATCTATTATAGATTTTCATGTCAATGTGTTGTCGCCTGACCCTTAATATGTTCCTTCGCACTTTACGAATGCATCCGATGGAGACTTAAATCTGGTCAAAATCATCGTTGCGCACTTTTCACCCTGCGTTAGACCAGAGACACATTATCAAATTTACAGTCTTCGATGCTCCTTTGTAAGTGCCAGTAACGTTTATTTATCGTATCTACCATGTAACTATACAGATTATTCGCCTTCGTGGAAGCTGAGGCCATGTAAAGCTACCTGTTTCATATATGCAGTCAGCCCATCAGTGTTCTGCAGAATCTCGTTTTTCAGGTTTGCACGACCCTTGGTCATAGGTTATGGAAAATCCCTGAGCTTGACAAATGCGGCTTTTGACCTGACCACCATCAGGAAATTTCAGTAATCAATGAGGTCGTAGAGTTGTTGGTTACTCCGAAATTGGGGTGTAGGGGTGTCAGCGGTGGGTTCACGTGATGGTCGTAGTGGTCGCTCACTTGCTTGCAGGTAAGACTACGCCTAGCGTCCATTTGCTGGCAACTAACTCTCACCTATGGCTCCACGTAGCTGGGCTCTGCTCAGCGGCCACACCCCGGGCAACCGTCTCGATCGGCGGGCTAAACCAGGTGAGGGTATCCGTGCGTGCACCTGCACGCGCGGTACTGTGGTCTGCGCTGGCCGGATGGATCTTCGCGTCGACATCGTCGAGACGAGGCTCTGCCTGGACCATCGTAGGCGGCCAGCAGGTAAGTTCTTCCTCAGGTAAGTGAATTTACTTTGCTTCTTCCTTGTGTCTGTTGAAGTTCTGTGTTGTCTGCTGCTCTTGTTGCCTGCCCTCTATATGTTAGTTAGTCTGTCTGTTATTATCTAGATGAAACTCTTGATGCCTGCTGCGACTGTCTGTCTGTCAGTCTATGCCTCTCTCTCTGCTAATAGCTAGGTGTTACGGTGCTTGACACTTGAGTGGTGCCCTCACTTGTCTCTGACTGATGACTGTGTCCACTTGTCCACCCTAGCTAGCTGTAAGTCCCATAGCGTTAGGTTGTGTGTATGCTCTCTCCTACTTCACTCCCTCACATCACTATCACCACCAAGGTCCCAGGTTAATTCGGGTCGTTCTCTCACTAACAAAAAGTCGTGGCCCATAGTGGAGTCCGGCAGCCGTCTGGGATAACCGGGCAGCCCTGTTCAGGGATGAGTTGTCTGCCCTCGCGAGGGGGAGGGGGCTAGAAAAGGTGCCCTAAAGATCGCTGGGAATCACGCTGTCTGTAGGCTGGCCGTGGCTGCAGACAAAAAACACACGGTCGAAACAGCCAAAACCAAAACAACAACAACAACAACAACAATCACTCTCTTCCTCTTCCAGCCTATTCTTCTTCTTCTCCTACTCCTACTTTTCGCTGCCGCAGTCGCCAGACTGGCAGGGTGAGCCCGCACACTCTAGCAGCCTAGAATGCTCGTTCCCTTTTAGACAATCCGAGGAGCAACCGACCGGAACGGAGGACGGCGCTAGTGGCACGAGAACTGGCGAGCTACAAGGTGGACATCGCCGCACTCAGCGAGACCCGATTCTCCGAACAAGGCTAACTGGAGGAGGTGGGTGCCGGCTACACCTTCTTCTGGAGTGGTCGACCCAGGGCAGAGCGACGGGACGCGGGTGTCGCCTTCGCCATTCGGAACGACATCGTGGGACGACTGCCCTGTTTGACGCAGGGAATCAACGATCGCCTGATGAGCCTTCGTATGCCTCTCTGGGGAGGCAAATTCGCCACCATCATCAGTGCCTACGCTCCGACGATGACCAACCCCGACGCCGTCAGAGACAAATTCTACGAGGACCTGCACGCCCTCTTGGCGACTGTGCCGAAGGCGGACAAGTTGGTTGTCCTTGGCGACTTCAACGCCCGCGTCGGCACAGACCATACTGCCTGGAGAGGAGTGCTGGGTCCCCACGGTCTTCGCGGCTCCAACGACAACGGCCTGCTTCTCCTCCGCACCTGCGCAGAACACCGCCTCATCCTGACGAACACGTTATTCTGTCTGCCGGAGCGAGAGAAGGCCACCTGGAGGCATCCTCGGTCGAGTCAGTGGCACCTGCTGGACTATGTCCTCGTCCCGAGGCGAGATCAGCGGGACGTGCTGATGACGAAGGCGATCGCGGGTGCTGACGGGTGGACCGACCATCGCCTCGTCATCTCGAAGATGCGTATTCGCCTACAGCCTCGCAGGAGACCACAAGGTAAGCGACCCCCAGGTAAGCTGAATGTTGTCTTGTTGTCTTTGCCCGCTCACCATCTTCATTTCAGCAATGAGCTAGCTCAAGGGCTAGACAAACTCCCCATCGCCGATGCCGCCGCTGCCGAGAACGCCTCCGTGGAGAACAGCTGGTGTCAACTGCGAGACACGGTCCAGTCGACGGCGCTCGCCGTCCTCGGTCGCGCTCCCCGCCAACACCAGGACTGGTTCGACGACAACGACGCCGCCATCCGAAATCTGCTAGCTGAGAAGAACCGCCTACACAAAGCCTACGTAGAGCACCCCACTGATGCCACCAAAGCTGCCTTCTACCGCAGTCGCCGCCAACTTCAGCAACGACTGCGCGAGATGCAGGACGCCTGGACTGCTCGCAAAGCTGAGGAGATCCAAGGGTACGCGGACCGCAACGAATGGAAGAACATCTTCTCTGCGATCAAAGCTGTCTACGGTCCGCCGACGAAGGGCACTTCTCCTCTCCTCAGCGCCGACGGCAACACTCTCCTGACTGAGAAGACACAAATCCTGCAGCGATGGGCCGAGCATTTCCGAGGCGTCCTCAACCGCCCCTCCGTCATCTCCGACGCCGCCATCGAGCGTTTGCCGCAAGTGGAGACCAACGTGGACCTCGACCTCCCGCCATCTCTCCAGGAGACCATCAGGGCTGTGCAGCAGCTTTCCAGTGGGAAAGCACCCGGATCGGACGCAATCCCTGCTGAGGTCTACAAGCACGGAGGTCCCCAACTGATGGATCACCTGACTGCGCTCTTCCAAGAGATGTGGCGTCAAGGTGAAGTCCCGCAAGATTTCAAAGACGCAACCATCGTGCATCTCTACAAGCGCAAAGGGAATCGCCAAGTCTGCGACAATCACCGCGGCATCTGCCTGCTGAACATCGCCGGGAAGATCTTCGTCCGCATCCTTCTCAACCGCCTCAATAATCACCTGGAATAGGGCCTTCTGCCGGAAAGCCAATGCGGCTGCCGTCGTCATCGTGAGACCACGGATATGATCTTCGCCGCCCGTCAACTTCAGAAGAAGTGTCAGGAGATGCAGACCCACCTGTACTCTACCTTCGTGGACCTGACGAAAGCCTTCGAAACTGTGAAGCGTGAAGGACTGTGGAAGGTCATGCTGAAATTCGGCTGTCCGGAGCGATTCACTCAGATGGTGCGTCAGCTGCACGACGGTATGATGGCGCGAGTCACGGACAACGGAGCTGTCTCAGAGGCATTCGCAGTGACCAATGGAGTGAAGCAGGGCTGCGTACTGGCGCCTACCCTCTTCATTCTTATGTTCTCTGCCATGCTGATGGACGCCTACCGCGACGAACGCCCTGGAATCCGCATCGCCTACAGGACGGACGGTCACCTCCTGAATCAACGGCGGATGCACTTCCAATCGCGCGTATCCACAACCACCGTTCACGAACTCCTCTTCGCCGACGACTGCACCCTAAACACCACCTCGGAAGAGGAGATGCAACGGAGCATGGACCTGTTCTCCGCCGCCTGCGAGAACTTCGGTCTGGTCATTAACACGCAGAAGACGGTGGTGATGCACCAACCGCCACCCAACTCAGCCACAGCCCCCAACGCGCCGCCGCAAATCAACGTGAACGGAACCCAACTGCAAGTGGTGGAGAACTTCCCGTACCTGGGCAGTACCCTCTCCCGCAACACCAAGATCGATGACGAAGTCGCCAAAAGGATCTCGAAAGCCAGTCAAGCCTTCGGTCGCCTCCAAAGCACAGTTTGGAATCGCCACGGTCTTTAACTGAGCACGAAGCTGAAGATGTACAAGGCCGTCATCCTGCCGACAGTACTGTATGGAGCGGAGACATGGACGGTGTACGCAAAGCAGGCACGTCGTCTGAACCACTTCCACCTCAGTTGCCTTCGTCGCATCCTGAGGCCGAAGTGGCAGGATCGAATCCCCGACACTGATGTGCTGGAACGGACGGGAATCCTCAGCATCTACGCCATATTGAGGCAAATTTAGCTGCGCTGGAGCGGCCACCTGGTGCGCATGGACGACGAACGACTACCCAAACGACTCTTCTACGGAGACGTCGCGACGGGTTCTCGCCGTCAAGGAGGCCAGATTCGCCGTTACAAGGATACCCTGAAGTCCTCCCTGAAATGCCTGCAAATCAACTCCACCAACTGGGAGGAGTTCGCACTCGATCGACCGACCTGGAGGAGGACAGTGAAGACAGGCGCTGCGATCTACGAAACCAACCGCATCGCTGCCGCCAAAGCGAAACGTGAAGCCCGCATATCACAACTTCGCCCAGTAAGCAACGCCGCCGCACAACCGCTTCCAACGTGTCCTCGATGTCAACGGACATTCCGGGCTCGAATCGGACTTGTTGGACATCTTCGGATTAACTGCGCCTCTCGAACGGCACCAACCATCGTCCCCCGCCCGCCTCTTCCTCCTCCTCTCCGCCGCCAACTAACCCTGACAATTCTTCTGACCCACCACTTCCATCATCCTCCTCCTCCTCCCCCTCCTCCTCCGCCTCGCCCACTGCTCCAACGGCGGCCGCTCAGGCGACTGTCCCGCGCACAGCAACCGACACTACCACCACCTCCCCCGACTCCAGCGATGAGGATCAGGACTACACCTGCCCTCACAGCGATTGTACCTTCACCTCACACATCGGCCTGGTCGGTCACTTGCGAATCCATCGCACAGAGACTGGCGAACCAGTGCGTGAAACACCAACCTACACCCACCGCACTCGCCTCCACTGCCCACACTGCCCTCGCACCTTCAGGCATCGCATGGGCCTTTTCGGCCACATGCGCATCCACGAGAGCGGCCTTGACCGCACTCCCGACACACCCACCACATCCAACACATCCACCGTGTACAACACCACCCTTGTTCCATCCGTCCGCGACACCACCACCGCCTCCTTCGTAGCTGACACTGACACCGCCGACTTCTCATGCCCACACTGTCCACGCACATTCACCGCACGCATCGGCCTGGTCGGTCACTTGCGAATCCATCGCACAGAGACTGGCGAACCAGTGCCTGGAGCACCAACCTATATCCACCAAGCTCGTCTCAACTGCCCACACTGCCCTCGCACTTTCAGGCATCGCTTGGGTCTCTTCGGCCACATGCGCATCCACGACGACCTGCGGTAGACAACCGCCGGTCACACCACACATTCACTCACTCCCTACCTCCTCCACCACCACCACCATCACCCCACCAGAAATCAATACTCACACACCTCATGTACCCAACTGCCACCTCCCACGCAAGTGGGAAGTCCGCATCTCGACTCGGTCCCCATGCGGCTTCGGCTGCACGGGTGACTTGAGTCCGAGACTATCCCGACACGTCAAGCGTCGTGGATAGGAAGGTTGCTGGTTGACGCCCGCTCTCGGTTCACGCAGGTCGTCGCGTTATGTGTGTGTGTTGTGTGTAGTGGCGGACTGGTGGGCTGGGGACGGGCTGAAACAGCACCTTCCACGGCACTCTCACGCAAGTGAGAGACACGCCGTTCAACCCCCGTTGTGTGAAATCCTGGTGTTGTGTGCATGGGGGGCCAGGTCGTGCCGTGGCGCGCGCAGTCATGGTCAGTCGACCATGACAGCCACCGCGCCCATTCCCCACTCCAGTCTGCTGACCGGCTCGGACAGCGGGTGGGGTGTGGGATTGGGAAGGGAGAGTGAGGTCGATGACTCAGCGTACTTCCTCCTCACTATAAACAATCTGACGCGCTTGAAGCTATCACGGTGCGCTAAAAGCCGTGGCTTGGAAGATTGCCAACTGACGGGGTAACTTGGACCTCCTCCTCGTCGACTGGAGGGGGCCTGAGAGTCAGGCTGCAATGACTCCTTTTTAATGGGGCCTTTATGGCACTCCCACCACAGTGTGGGATCCGAGCCAGGCGTTGGCGGCACACCTAGGTGCGGCTTCGGCCGTGCCAGCCTCCAAATCCTTGTTGTGTTGGTTGAAATCCTGGTTATTTGTTGTGTGGACCAGGGGGTGTGGTGGAACGCCAAGGTGAGGATCCGTCCGAGCCATTCACCTGCGGCCATCTTCGTCTCCGGTCTTCTTGACTCTGTCTTGACACCGGGCCCAGGCGGGGGAGGAGGAGAGAGTGTAGGTAGATGCTACGCAAGTCTACCGGCACTATAAACCCCTGTGTAAGTCACCGTCCCTGCCCCCATTGCTGCTGCAACTGTGGGGCACACGGTGCCATCATCGAAACCGATTGTCGAACTGTCCACTCCGAAATTAGGTAGGAAGAGATTGTGCGTCGGTGGAAGAACCAGCATTAGTAGAAAGGTAGGGAAGATAGCGGGACAATTCACAGGGCAGATTAACTGGATTTGAAGGAATGCTGTGGCTTGCGAGCCTGCATATGGGCGACCATGTTCACAGCCACATTGGGAAAAACATGTCAACTGCCCTAGAGCACTATTTGGTAGGTCCACTGTTTTTAAGTTATTGGTAAAATCCGCATCGATTTCAGTTGTCATTAATGCCGGGGTTTTGTGTGTCCAGCACTTATGTGTTGTATGAAGCGACGTGCACTGGGACCTGGCTTCAGCTGAAAGCCCCTTCATGCAGCCTTGTCCCGGATCAGTTAGATGACTGGTCAGGCTGTAGCTTAGTCGAGAGCTGATGTGAAGGGCATTCTAGCGGATTTACATGGTCAGAAATTATCGACTTCCTAGGCCAATTTGTTCACCTAACATGATGCCTCATGTTCCGAAAGCCTGCATTATGCATATAATCAATAAATGTTACTAACACTTACACAGTACTATAATGAGCTGTATATTTATTAATCGGATTTCAGTCGATGGTAGAGTCAACATGGATTAGGATCATTGCCGTGTCTGTTATGGTGTCGCATCTCGGACCTTGCAGGACCAAGATCGACGTGTCCTCCGGTCAAAGCATCAAACGCTCGCAAATGCTGATCTCGTATATTTTGCCAGACAAAGTGTTTTAGGGCACTTCTGAAATTAAAGCCCTGTCCTGCTAAGCTAGATCAGATACGCGTATTAAGAATACACACGCAAAATAAGCTTCCCTTTAAAGTGTTGTGATTTTCAGTGCTCTCTCTAGGAATATTAATGATAACAGTAGTATTTGTGTTCTTAAGCTTCGGCAGGCTACTATCAATGTAATCATTACTAAGATGTCTGTTTTTTTCCCTCCCTACCTCCAGCACTTATGAGTTGTGTGAAGCGACGTGCACTGGGACCTCGCTTCAGCTGAAAGCCCCTTCATGCAGTCCTGTCCCGGATCGGTTAGAAGACCAGTCAGGCTGTGGCTTACTCGAGAGCTGTTGTGAAGGACATTTTAGCGGATTTACGCCATCAGAAATTCTCGAATTCCTTGACAAGTTTTTCCACCTGCCATGATAACGCATGTTCCGAAAACCTGCACAATGCATACCATCAATAAATGTTACTAACACTTACAAAGTACTATAATAGGCTGTATATAAATTGGGCGGATTTCGGTCGATGCTAGTCAAGATGGATGGGCATCATTGTCGAGTATGTCATGGTGTCGCAACTCGGACCTTGCAGGACCAAGACTGGCATGCCCTTCGGTCAGAACAACATACGCTCGCAGATGCTGATCTCGTATATCTTGCCAGACAAAGTGTTATTTCCTGTTCTAGGGAACCTTCTGAAATTAGAACATTCTCCTCCTACGTTAGGTGAGATATGTCTGTTGCGAGTACACACGCAAAATAAGCTTTCCTTAAAAGTGTTGTGATCCTCAATGCTATCTCTAGGTATATAAATGATAACTGTTATAGTTGTGTTATTAGGCATCGGCAGGTTACTATCAATGTAAGCATTACTGAGAAGTCTGTTTTTTCCTCCATACCTTCAGAATAGTAACGCCCAGGAGTTAAAACTTGACTGAAGCTCCAGGACACTCCCTCGCCCCTCCCACATACAGCCAACAACTACCTTAATATTTAGGACAAATGTTAGTCCGAAATGACGGTGTGTACAGTTTCATGCGTTGAGTACACATCTGTGACCATCAGGCATGAAGTCTGGGATCAGTGAACAACGGAATTAGGATTTCTCGAAAATGGGACTTCAGAACTCTGATATTCCGTGTCTTTTTTTAAGCTCATAATGTATTTATGACTAGACGGCGTTAATATCGTCGTTACGCTTCTGACGGTGAATAAGATATACCGAAAGAAAAACTGAATTGAGCTGACTTGCGGCCCTTCGTCAAAACGCAGCAATTATTTCAACAGCAATTTGGAATTTTTCGCACCCCGATGCAGTCAGAATTATGGTAACTGACGATACTTGATCCCTACATTGTCGTTATGCAGCCGCCCACTCCGATTGACAGTTTAGGTCCTTTCACTTAGTGAGACAATCTGCAAATCCTGTGGTAGACGGCAAAGGATCGTTTGTCCTGGTCTAACTGATGGGCAGTACACGTTATTCGATGAAAAGGCGTAGAAACTTGCTGTCTCACGTAGCTAGTTTCCAGGTTAGCCACTATGAGCTCTACTGCATCTGACACATTTTTGATGTTAGACCGAGTGGGCAACAAACCCTGCGCGGGTGCCGTGTTATCAGTATATTTCAGGGAAAGTAGGTGTATACCTTTGAAATCCCTATTGGTTACATGCAGAGGATATATATGGAGGAAATGGAAAGGAAGTAACATGAAAGAAATGCGAGAGGAATAGCAAAAACTGTACAGATGAGCACAGAATGTCATGCGTTAACAGAATTTAGAGGCACATTAACTTGCTTTGTCGATCAAATACAGTGGACAGTTGAGGCACACTTAAGACACGGGAAAAGAAGTAAAATTGTTTAGCCTACGGGCATCGTGGAGAATGCGAGCAGCGGTGTGCGACGTGGTCCAAGGTTAATAAATTACATAAACACATGTTACTTGAATGTTGGTAGTAGCATCGTCACAACACTAAATTGTATACGTTGGTTATCAAGGTGGCTGTAGTCCGGCGTTATTTTGGTGCGCGCTCCAATGTTGATCTAGCCTCCGCTTAAAAGTGTCTACGGATCCCGGCATAACAACATCCTCAGGCAAGGCATTCCAAGCTGCAACCACTCTGTTGGGGAAGAAGAACTTTCGGGTGTCTAGCCGGGCACCAGTCCCACGCAGTTTGAGTGGATGGCCTCTCAAGTTGGTTGTAGTCGCCAACTCGAAGAAGTATCCAAACGCGAGGCAGCAGCCCTGATTGCGCACGATGCGGAAAGCTTGTATCAGGTCCCCACGTAGCTGTCTGTAACTCAAAGGAAAGAGGTCAAGATTAGCTAATTGTGTTTCGTAGGATAGTGACCACTGCCCAGATACAAGTTTCGTTGCTCCCCGTTGAACTTTTTCGAGTATGCCCAAGTCTTTAGCGGTCCAGTGTCTCCATGCTTGGATAGCAAACTCCAGGTGCGGTCGCACGAAAGTTTGAAAGACCTTGGCGAAACAGTCTTCATCAAAGGAGGAGACGCCCGTTTGACGAGGTATAGAATGGACATCGCCGACGTGGCTACCTTTGAGAATTGCAGCGAAGGCTTAAGCGAGGTTGTGATCCATACACCCAAGTCCTTCTGGGCGTCGACTACTTGCAGTGGTTTGCCAGTCAGACGGTAGACCGTGTGGTTAGGAGTACTTGTTCTGCCGACGCGTAGGAAATTACACTTTTTTACATTGAACGGTAGAAGGCAGTCTTTCGACCATTGCTCGAGGTTGTCCAGATTTGTCTGCAGTCGCGCCTCGTCAACTTCGCTTCGTATGGTACTCCAGATCTTCATGTCATCGGCGAGCATTGCGACATCGCAATTCAGTTCGTTTACGCAGTCATTGACGTATACGAGGAACAGTGTAGGGCCAAGAACAGAGCCTTGAGGAACACCACTCCTAACGGCAACCTCGGCAGATTGTTGGTCACTGACATGGACGGCTTGAGAGCGGCCGATTAAAAAGCTCCGGATCCACATCAGAAGCTTACCTCGCACTCCTACACGGCTAAGTTTGTATAGAAGGCGGTGGTGAGGCACACTATCGAAGGCCTTTTTAAAGTCGATAAAGATGACATGCACCATATCTCCTCTATCAACAGCCCTAGTCCAGTGTTCCAGACAGTAGAGCAGGTTTGTCACACAGGATCTGCTTTTGCGGAATCCATGCTGAGAATCGGAAAGCAAATGGTTTTGTTTAAGGAACTGCATTAATTATTGTTTTATTATCTTCTCCATAATCTTACAGCAAATGGAGGTGAGGCTGACAGGTCTGTAATTGTTCGCAGAGACCCGACTTCCGCCCTTGTACAGCGACGTAATCCACGCCGACTTCCAGTCGGGTGGCAGATATCCAGTCTCGAAGGATGTATGGAAAAGCATGGAGAATGGCTTAGACAACTCACCGGCGAGTTCCTTCAAAATCTTCTTCGGAATCTCATCGGGACCAGGTGATTTAGATTCCTTTAGACTCAGCAACTCCGTCAGAACCATACCTTCAGTGAACTGGACGGTCTCTATAATTGGGGTGTCTTCGAAGGATTGAAGGGCCGAAGAGCTGAATCCTGTTTCGCTACTAAAAACAGACTGAAAATTTACGAGACTCTGTGTCTGCAGTATTTATTCGTTCCGTTACCGTCACCTTTCCAACCAACTAGAAATCCTTACATTCGAGAAAAGAATTAACAGCAATGCGTTAAAACATATTTTTTTCTGCAAAAGTGAATAAGCTCATTTTGACGGCCACTTCGGAAACAAGTAAAAGTGCATCCCAGGTTCTTATTGAAAAGAAGACGAAGCCACGGTCGCTGGGACGATAGCTTTGCCGACTTGCTCTTTCAAACTCAAACAAGATTTCATCATCAAATACTCTTTGAGTGCTACAACGTATAAGCATTTATGCACTCCAAGCGTGATCGCGCACTCGTTTTCCTTTTAATAAGTAAGGATTTTATTTCAAGTAATGTGCATGCAGTTCCGATGCAGGTCCCTCAAGGATCTTGAATAAAAGGGCCAACCAGTTCTTATCTATAATTCAGGTGGATGCCAGCCAGGAGTGTGCTAGAAACTTGAACATCGCACGCCACATCTAATTCAATGTCCAAGTCATGTCGTTTAGTTTCAACGGTCGTTAGCCTACATAAAATTAGATAGTCCATCATGCTACTAGCAAATACATAGTAATATTTATTTCAACAATGTGGACATTATAGGCCTTAGCTACTGTTACTGCTCAGGGGGGTGCTCTTGCCGATAGAGTTGGCCACCGGCAAATTAAATCGCGTTACACAGGCAAAGCCTCCCAGCCGACCAGAAGACCACTCACACTACCGTGTACGAAAATCATCTTACCGGAGGATGTTTCCTGTTAGTCTTGAATTTGTCAGGCGTGCGTTTTAATTCACACTTCTCGTACAGCACTTTAAGATCTAAAGATCGTGGCAGATGAAGGGTGACACTGTGCTGACTGAGAGTGACATTCGTAATGCCACAATAACGTCCAGAGTGATGACCCCTTACAAGTTGAGAATCTGCCGGATCGGCTGCCTACCATGTGCAATGGAATTTTTCTGCATAGTTGCAACTGCTGCTCCATAAGATTTGAGGCTGGCCTCGAGAAAGGCGTTCCATTGTCCGCCAAATGAGGTTGTATTCGGTAAACCTAACGCGTGATCAACGCCATCCACTGTATTATTCGACATCAGCCTCGATTTAAGCGGTTCACAGTTCGCCAAATCAGGTCGTGCGTGAGAGACCGCATATTGATCAACTGCAAGACCCACGTCGTCCGCGTTCCTGTCCTTCTCGACAGGAAACTCTTGTCAAGCTGTCATACTCTGGCCTTCGTGGGATCGAGTTTTACACGAACACTGCGCCCGCAAATGCCGGCTGGTTTTGCTTTCAGTATTCCAACTGCTAACAGCAGTTTTGGGACACTTTATTAAAAATTTGAATCATTTTGTCCCCGGTACGAAGCTGAAGTAGGCAAGAAGGGCAGGATTTATTGGTACCAAAAAATTTCGCGTTCTTCCATTACGAAACACCTGCTTGATAGTGGTCACTCCGTCGACCCCAAAACTTCCTTCCGAGTACTTGTTCGGGCACGAACAACTCGGACATTGCGTTACCTGGAGGCGGCCTATATACGGTAAATGAAACCAGATCTTTGTAAACAATTGGAACATGTGGTTAACCTAACATTGCCATCGTAGCCTCTAGCTCCAAGATTCCCCCTCTTTCCTCTCGTTTTTGCTCTTTAACGTTCCCCCTTTTTCACTTCTTCCCCTACGGTGTTTCTGTTACTAACTTTATCGATTAGCCAGCTTTGCCTAAACACCTGACCTTACTGTTTCTGCATTGATTTTCTGCACGAATTCAAATCTGTTGTATTCTTCTCACGCGTTATCTCTCTTATGAAGCGACAGGACGCAGCTGACGAGCCGTTGCGAAATTTTTGGTACCAATAAATCCTGCCCTTCTTGCCTACTTCAGCAACACTTTTTAGATCAGTTGACTTCGAAATATTGCTTGGGAAAAGACACACAAATAAAATTACTCCATGATTGTGGGTGACAGTCCAACGACTGCATCTAGTGGTCGTTATGTCGAAGTAGATTGTGGGTAATGTGATAGTCGCATATGGTGCGGTAGGAGGCTTCTTCTTTTCACTTCGTACGTGGCAATCAACATGCGACAGCTGTAATTTTCGCCTGGATAAGTGGTTTATGGAATATGGCTGTTACTTATACTACTATGTAAAATTTAGTAATAACTGTGAGTGTAGTACAGACACTGCATTAAACGCTAGGTCTCCCCATATAGGGCGACCAGTAACGCAAATACATGGAAGTGTGGGACCCCTAATTGTTAGTTTAACCATGTGCGCAGGGAACTTCAAAACGTAGTGCACTTCAATGCGCTTAATCCCATGCAAAACCTGTGTCACGCTGTCTTCCAATGAATGCCTCACAAAGTATCCTCATGTTTTATTCTGCCATATGAGGTAGAGCGACCATTACCTGCCAACCATGTCCTGTAGTGAAAACTGTGGAATACCACATGCTCACTACAAAGTGTTCTGCGAGCATTAATCCTCGCGGTTTGTTCACTTCAAGAGAGTTCTCATATCCGAGTTACAGGCGTCTCCCGTCCGTGCTAACAGTAGCTTTCAATTTGATAATTTAATCAAGCCAATTCTTGGGTGCCTGTGCCTTGTCGCCTATTTCATGTTGTATCAAAATGTCATGGTTATAGTACGTTCTCGTTTCTACATCCGAGGAGGGACGGCAGTTGGCTACATTCCGCTTTCCTCTCCTGTGCTGAATACAATCTGTGTGGTGAAGCTGCTACGTATAACACATTTGCCCAGTTTTTGCACGCATTCGATGTCCCTGATCGTTATAACTTCAGCTACCTCATTATCTATCAGCCCTGATAACATGCGGCAATTAGGACGAATGAACACATTTGATTACACTTTCTCCTCGTTTCTCTGCCAGGGACGTTCAAAGACGTCCAGCCCGCCAGACCCTGTCACCCGTCTAGTTGAGGTGGAAATAGTGCAGGTTGTGTCACGCATAAAATTCTGGTGCGCCTATCAATAGTGGTAAAACGGGCAGACAATTTGAGCGACTCTAAGACGGCCAAAGTGCTGACGCAGGAGTTGGAAGTCACTCTAACGTTTGCACTGGTTCGATAGGGGGGAAATCCCCTCTCACCTAAGAATTTGGAGATTGGCGTCCTCTGTCTCAGGAATAGTGTCAGTTCTCCGTTTGCCTGACCTATATTGTTGATTGTTGACAACATGTTCGTGACCTTTTGTCAACTTATTTCCCAATTTTGTCTTCTTGTGTCGAGGAATTTATTTGACTGAGACGAACAATTGTGGATAAGGCAAATAATAAGGTAGCTGTTAACCTCTGTAACTTCCAGTTTTATGCCTGCGAAATGTCTGTTTAGAGTTTCGGACTGTCATCTGCACGCGTTTTCGCCTGGTCAATAGCCTGCCCCCTGTTGGTTTGTGAAATCGTTCTATGGGCGAGTAACTCTGGCCAAAATTTCCATTATCCATCTTGGCTCAACTATCGACTGAAATTCGTTTAATTAGTATACATCGTATTATACTACTTTGCAAGTGTCAGTAGCATTTACTGATTAGATAAATAATGCAGAAATTGGGATCATGAGTCACTACACAGATATTGGTCATTTAAGTCCATTTGTTTTATAAAAGACAAGGTGTGGACGCAGGATTTCGGCTGGGGAAGTTTTGTCTCCCCTCCGAAAGTGGAGATTGGCATCCTCGGTGGCAGCCGTTACAGGAGAAGACAAAATGAAGTAAATGGGGGGGAGGCAAAGAAAGCGGGTGTGCAGAAAAGTTGGG